>JARYGA010046566.1:0-23872 GCA_030545235.1 Helianthus tuberosus
CGTTCTTTGTAATCCAAACTTTTTCCATTGATTTTTCACAAAGTACTCCACTACTGGATATGCTATACGATCTCCCAAAAAATACCCATATAGTGTGTTTGCTAATTTATCCTGAACCACTCTAATCGATTCCCTGGGGAGTACAACATCACAATCCTCATGTTTCTCAGAACTTGCAAGTGATCGAAAGTTTATATTCTTACCATTAGGCCTAGCCAATAAATCAGCATAAGATACCTTCATAGGACCCTTTTGTGCATCATTCTGATCAACCCCCAACCCATGTAAAGAGTCTACCAAATTCGGTTCAGCACAATTATCATTCTGACTATTATCCGAAACATGCATAAGAACATCCTCTTTCAAAACAGATTCAACCGGAACAGTAATTTTTGACAATTCATCAATGACGTTGAACTTACCAGATTCACCTGCAGCCGACGACACAACACCCCTCCTCGGCATCAGCGTTTTACCCTCAATATCGACTACCCGAGACGCTAAACCCTGGATTCTTGTAGGAGGCTTTCCTCTATCGAAAAACATATTTTCCCCAGGTTTTATACGTTCATTCAGATTGTTATGGACACCTCTCTCCATTAGCAAGAAAAATAAATCACCATGCAAAGAATACCAGCCGAAAACCAGAAACTCCAAAGCTTAGAAAATAGAAACCCTAATCCTTTAAACCCTAGAATCAGATCTCAACCCTTAATCGATTAACCCAGAGTATCAATCTAGCTAAATTAGTCTCAGCTAACCGTAATCAATAACAACCAGGTTAATAAATCAGAGAATCGAATAAGATTACTAAGGAAGCGATTGAAAAACAAGAAAAACCCTAGTTTTTGGATCGATCACTAATGCTAACAAGTTTGTTATAGGGTTTTGAAAATCAAACCTCTAATCACAGACTGTTATGCATAAGATTACGAAGAAAAACTGATGGATTCATGATGAAGAACAGAAAATCGCCTAAAGGAGAGAGAGTTAGGGTCACACCTTGGAAAATGGTTTCATTCGTCCTAGCTCTTCACCCTGGGAAGCTCCAGTGTTATTTGTGAAGAAGAAAGACGGTACCTTTATGATGTGCATAGATTACCGTGAACTTAACAAGGTGACCGTGAAGAATCGCTATCCTCTTCCACGCATTGACGACTTGTTCGACCAGCTGCAAGGGTCGAGCTACTATTCGAAGATTGACTTAAGGTCAGGCTACCATCAGCTGAGAGTCCGAGACGAGGACATCTCTAAGACAGCGTTTAGGACTCGGTATGGACATTACGAGTTCCTGGTTATGCCTTTCGGACTAACAAATGCACCTGCGGTCTTCATGGACCTTATGAATAGAGTGTGCAAGCCTTACCTGGACAAGTTTGTTATTGTCTTCATTGACGACATCCTGATTTATTCCAAGAGTCAGGAGGAACACGAGCAGCACCTACGACTTATTTTGGAACTCCTTCGAACAGAACAGCTTTATGCTAAATTTTTGAAATGCGACTTCTGGCTTCGCGAAGTGCATTTCCTAGGCCATGTGGTAAACAAGGATGGGATTCACGTTAATCCATCCAAGGTTGATTCAATCAGGAACTGGCCTGCACCCCGTACACCAACAGAAATCCGCCAATTCTTGGGCTTGGCAGGATACTACAGAAGGTTTATCAAGGACTTCTCCAAGATTGCGCAACCCCTCACCTCACTAACTCAGAAAGGCGTTGTCTATTGTTGGGGTACTACACAGGAATCAGCATTTCAGCACTTAAAGGATAGACTTTGTAGCGCACCTATCCTTTCATTGCCAGAGGGCACAGACGATTTTGTAGTCTATTGCGACGCATCCATTCAGGGTCTTGGGTGTGTATTGATGCAACGTGACAAGGTCATTGCCTACGCCTCACGCCAACTTAAGATTCACGAAAGGAATTACACCACACACGATCTAGAGCTGGGAGCTGTTGTCTTTGCGCTCAAGATATGGAGACATTACCTGTACGGTACCAAGTGCACTATTTACACCGATCACAGGAGTCTTGAGCATATCTTCAAGCAAAAGGAGTTAAACATGCGACAACGTCGATGGGTCGAGTTACTGAATGATTACGAATGTGCCATCAAGTACCATCCAGGCAAGGCCAATGTTGTGGCCGACGCCCTCAGTAGAAAAGATACCACACCTAGGCGTGTGCGAGCACTACAACTCACCATCCAATCTAGTCTTCCTTCACAGATACGAGATGCTCAGGTAGAAGCATTGAAACCAGACAACGTCAGGGCTGAAGCCCTACGCGGCTCAAGGCAACGATTAGAACAAAAGGAAGACGGTGCCTACTACGTAACAGGACGCATTTGGGTCCCACACTATGGAAACTTACGCGAGCTGGTAATGGATGAAGCACATAAGTCTCGCTACTCAGTACATCCTGATTCAGATAAGATGTACCACGACTTGAAAATTACGTATTGGTGGCCTAGCATGAAAGCTCACATAGCAACTTATGTTAGCAAATGTTTAACTTGTGCGAGAGTCAAGACTGAATATCAAAAACCATCGGGCCTACTTCAACAACCAGAGATACCACAATGGAAATGGGAGCAAATTTCCATGGATTTCGTTACTGGCCTGCCTAGATCTCAATGTGGAAATGATACTATTTGGGTGATCGTGGATCGACTCACAAAGTCTGCACACTTCTTGGCTATTAAGGAAACAGATAAGTTCTCCACTCTAGCAGACGTATATCTTAAGGAAGTTGTCTCGAGGCACGGGGTGCCCACCTCTATTATCTCTGATCGTGATGCACGTTTCACTTCAGAACTTTGGCAAGCGATGCACAAATCTTTTGGCTCTCGATTAGATATGAGCACAACTTATCATCCACAGACGGATGGGCAGTCTGAACGCACCATCCAAACTCTAGAAGACATGCTTCGGGCATGTGTAATCGATTTCGGAAACGGCTGGGAAAAACACCTCCCATTGGTGGAGTTTTCGTACAATAACAATTACCACACCAGCATCCAAGCCGCTCCGTTTGAGGCATTGTACGGGCGTAAATGCCGATCACCTCTTTGTTGGGCAGAGGTAGGTGATAGTCAGATCACAGGTCCAGAACTGGTAGTAGACACAACGGAAAGGATTGCACAAATACGACAACGAATGGCGGCAGCTCGTGACCGTCAGAAAAGCTACGCTGATAAGGGCAGGAAACCACTCGAATTCCAGGTTGGGGATCGAGTGCTACTCAAAGTCTCACCCTGGAAGGGTGTTGTTCGTTTTGGCAAACGAGGCAAACTTAACCCACGATATGTTGGACCATTCGAAATCATTGAGAAAATAGGCAGAGTGGCCTACAAACTGAACCTACCAACAGAACTCAGTGCAGTTCACAACGTTTTTCACGTGTCGAATCTGAAGAAGTGTCTGTCAGATGAGACCCTCATAGTTCCTTTGAAGGAGCTCACTATCGATGATCAGCTGCGATTCATCGAGGAACCAGTAGAGATTACGGACCGAGATGTTAAGGTCCTCAAGCACACCAGAATTCCTCTCGTTCGAGTTCGTTGGAACTCCCGTCGTGGCCCAGAGTTCACCTAGGAACGCGAAGACCAAATGAAACAAAAGTATCCTCAATAGTTCGAGAACAGTACAACCACTACTGAGGCTGAAGCTACCGTGGAATTTCGGGACGAAATTCCAAACCAACGGGGGAAGGATGTGACACCCCAGGAAAACCATGCAACTTAACTAGCTTCCTCAGTAACCACGTGCTAAATTTCGGGACGAAATTTCTTTCAAGTTGGGGATAATGTGACAACTCGTGTTTTAGAACGTTTTGTGTGCTTTGATGTAACATGCTTTGAACTTATGTGATTATGTGAAGCATTGATTAAATGAAATGTTTGATATTGTGTTATGTGAAATTATGTGTAGATATATAACTCGAACCACACAACATCACACAATCGCACAACACCTTTGGGTTCGGCCCATTTATGCTTGAACTCGAAACCAAGGGCAACCCAAGGGAAGGGTTCGGCCCACTCCCTTTTATTCGCATACAAGCACCCATGTGTAGGGGTTGCTTCTCATTTGTTGCAAAACAAGAACACACACCAAACCCTAAGCTCCTCTCCTCTCCTCTTGAAGCCGACGGCAACTCATCCCCACCTCCCGAAGCTTTCTTGTTCGAATCATTCTTATTCTACCTTCGGATCGGTTAGTGTTTAATGGTTATCGTCTTATTAAATGATGTTGTGATTGATATGTTCTCATACAAGGATTTATAAATGATATATGATTGATTTTGGTTTAGAATCGGCTCATATGTGTATTTGATGATATTCATATGAATTCGGATTGCATGATCTAGATATAGAACTAAATAGATATAAGCGGCTGACATAGTTCAATAATCGAAGTGTTTGCATGGTGGCTTGGATTTCATGTTGATATAAAAGTTCATTTATCTGATGATCCGGATTGAATGTTTGATTATTGTTCATAACTATGCTAAATTAGGGTTTATGTGAATTAGTTGTAACCACTTGGTTTTGATTTATATATGGTTGGATTAGAAACTGTTGATTGATAAATTGTAAATTTGGAAACTGTTGAATGATTGTAACCGAATAGCATAATATCCGGATAGTAAAACGAATCGCACAAGTCCTCCTTCGGTCGCACAAGATCAGAGCACATCTGATCTCACAAGACCGAATCACACAAGTGCTGATCGCACAAGCCCTTGAATCGTACAAGGGCTAGTCGCACAAGATTTGGCACCACCACTTTAAGCACCATGTACAATCAGGATATGCATGATCGCACAAGACCTTGTGGATTGCACAAGACAGTGTCGATCGCACAAGGCTTGGGCCACACACGAACACTTGGGCTGTTGGGCCTTAAAGCCCAGAACCCAGTCGCACAAGCCATCCGGATCGCACAAGTCCATCCGGACCGCACAAGAGATTCATGTTTATTTGTTTGGGCCATTTGCATGTTGGACTGCTTATATTTATTTGGGCCGGGTATCATTGGGCTTCAATGGGTGGATCGCACAAGGATGTTAGACTTGTGCGAGCCCAATCTTTTGAATCGTACAAGTATGAGTATGTTATGTACTTAACTGTTAATGTGTTGCCATTGTCACACCCCCAAAAATCCACATGCAGAGTATCACTGCTTGGAGGCGTGACTGACCAGGATCCAGCCACCAATCATATTGAACAAGCATGAAAATAATTATAAAATTCCAACCAATACAATTGGTGTCCAAACAAAACATAGTTTAAGTTGCAAGCGGAAGCATAACGATTTAAATCCAAGACAAAATATAAGTTCAAATGATTCAATGTTTAACATGGCACACAAATGTCCATGTCCCACAACGACTCTTCCCCATGCAAGCTCCAGCTAAGTACCTATTGACCTGCAAAGCAAGTAGTAACGAGTTGATACAAGTTGATGGGAGCGAATCTAAAGAATAATGATAGAGTGCGGAAGTTGCTTGGAGAATGGGAGATTCATGGGATATCAAATGACGATGATGGAGGTTGATTAGTGTTTTGTTTTTCATTGTCTCTAGAGTTTTAGTCTAGTTGTCACGTTGTTTTGTTTTAGTTTCAGTGGTTGTACTTTGTTTCCACTTTCATGAGGCATGTCTCATGATTGAACTAGTGTAGACTTTCTGCACTACTTGTTTTATTTGGTCGTGAATATATAGAATCACCGGGGTAACCCTTTACCCAAAAAAAAAAGTTGAGCGAGTTCACAGTTGGGTGTTCGTTTTAGTTATTCCAAAAACATAGTTTCCTTTAACTGGCATCCTTGCCGTGGGGGTTACCCCATAATTGAAAACGTGTTCTGTTTATTCCTGTTTACTCTGGCAATCCAGCCGTGGGGGCTACCCCATGTTTAATTATCTGGCTCTCTGGCCGTGGGGGCTACCCCATGTATATACTACTGGACGCGTTACCATATCGACCACTGACTTTAGTCATGTTTATGTGCCCTTAGCGTCAATGTCTATCATCAATGACGTGCCCAGATCCATTAGTTCACACCCGTCCTTTGCGGCACGGTGTGAGGTTTGTCAGACCTAAATAGCGCTATCTAACTAATGACCCGCTCGCCATTGGCCCGCGATTAAGTCGATATAAAAAGGAGGGACTTCGTGATAGAGTTTCTCTAGTGAAATTTAAACTGTCCAAGAGGACGAGGAATTATATTCCTGAACCCGTACTGTCCTACCCAAGAAGGACGAGGAATCCATGTTCCTTAACCCATTCCCAACCCCTGGGAATCCCATGCTTTGTAGAAAGTGTGAACTCACCTTAGGTTAGCTCGGCAGATAAACGAAAGGTCAATCGAGCTGCTAGTGGTCAACCACGTCCTAACATGGTTACCATACAAGTCAGGTCTAGGTTCAAGAAGTGCACGTATGTTTACACGTAAGCTAACAGGTTGCGCACACGTATTGATCATGGCAAACACGTATTATCACGTTCTAACAGTCATAACATATCCGAACTTGTGCGATCAAAAGATTCGGCTCGCACAAGTTCAACAACCTTGTGCGAGTCACCCATTGAAGCCCAATAGTACCTGGCCCATTAACTAGAAAGCCCAACACATCCATATACATATACACGGCCCAAATTAATAAACAGATAATCTATCTTGTGCGATCCAGTTGATCTTGTGCGACTGGGGACATCTTGTGCGACTGGACTTGGGCTTTAAGGCCCAACAGTAATGTAATTCGTGTGAGGCCCAAGCCTTGTGCGATCGGCACTATCTTGTGTGATCCACAAGTCGTGTGCGATCATGCATAATAAAACAGTACTACGTGCTTTATGTGTTTGTACCCCGTCTTGTGCGATGCACTTGTGCGATCAGATCAGCTTCCATGTGATCTGATCCTGTGCGACCGAGAGGAAACTTGTGCGATTTGTTTTAATATCCGAAAGTTATGCTAATCAGTTACATGGTTTCCATATTTGCACACAATCAATCAACAACCAACAATTTTAGATTATGCAAACTATCGATCAATCAAGGGTTTTATCATCTAATTCATATAAACCCTAATTACATTCAAAGCATAAACAATAACTTATCAAATCATATTATTTGGTCCGATTACATGAACATACAACCGATTACATACATTCAATCCTAAATCATTATGCAAACAATCCGAAAACAAGTCATGATAGCCGATTAACATCATCATACACATCCGATTCACTAGAACATCATCATATGATTAACAATTCCATATTGATCTAAGATGCTATACATGTGAGTCGATTTACACAAACTAAAACTCAACAACTTTCATCATATTCAATCACAAGATATCACTAAATCATTATGAAAAACATAAGCCGAATATCATTCAATCATGCAAATCAAATGTATTACACTAACCGGTTAAAAAGTATAACGAGGATGATCCGAACAATAAGATCTTCGATTGGGAGAGGATGTGTTGCCGTCGGCTTCAAAGAGGAGAGGAGTAGGGTTTGTGTGTGCTATGAGATTTTTGCAACAAATGAGAAGTGTTAACCTCCTCATGAGGTTATGCGTGTGAGAGGTGGGCCGAATCCATCATAATGGGCTGCCCATTCGGTTCAAGTACGATAAGTGTAGCCCGAGTGGGCTTGTGCGATCGAGTTAGAATTGTGCGATCGGTTCGTGTAATGTTATCATATTACATACATACGTTTGTGACACATAATCACATAACACATAACATTCAATTAAACAACAAGTTCACTTAATCACATAATCAAAGTACAATGAGAGGTTTCAAATACGAGTTGTCACAGCCATGATCAATACGTGTTCGTAATCTGTTAACTTATGTGTAAACATATGTGCACTACTTGAACCTAGACCTGACTCGTATGGTAACCATGTTAGGATGTGGTTGACCACATAAAGCTCAAGTAACCTTTCTGTGTATCTGCCGAGCAAACCAAGGTGAGTTCACACTCTATCCAAGGCATGGGATTCCCAAGGGTTGGGAATGGGTTAAAGAACTGAACAGTAACTACAAACTTGCGTATTCCCCATACAACAGGATACGTACGACCATAAGACCATCAACTCTATCACTTGAAGTCCCTCATTTATCGACTTAATCACCGAGGCCACCAATACGTAGTTTTCAAGTCGTGGTACATCTTATCCGAACCAGGATGTACTGAGTAACGAGACTTGTGTGCCTCATCCATCACAAGCTCTCGTAGGTTGCCATAGAGTGGGACCCAAATGCGTCCTGTTACGTAGTAAGCACCGTCTTCCTTTTGTTCTAACCGTTGCCTTGAGCCACGTAGGGCTTCAGCCCTGACGTTTTCTGGTTTCAATGCTTCTACCTGAGCATCTCGTATCTGGGAAGGAAGACTAGATTGAATGGTGAGTTGCAATGCTCGCACACGCTTAGGCATAGTGTCCTTCCAACTGAGGGCGTCAGCCACAACATTGGCTTTGCCTGGATGGTACTTGATCGCGCATTCGTAATCATTCAAAAGCTCGACCCATCCACGTTGACACATGTTCAACTCCTTTTGCTTGAAGATATGCTCGAGACTCCTGTGATCGGTGTAAATAGTGCACTTGGTACCGTACAGGTAATGTCTCCATATCTTGAGCGCGAAGACAACAGCTCCTAGCTCCAAATCGTGTGTGGTGTAATTCCTTTCATGAACTTTGAGTTGACGTGACGCATATGCAATAAACTTGTCACGTTGCATTAGCACACATCCAAGACCCTGAATGGATGCGTCGCAATAGACCACAAAATCGTCTGTGCCTTCAGGCAATGAGAGGATAGGGGCGCTACAAAGTCTATCCTTTAAGTGTTGAAACGCAGTTTCCTGTGCATCACCCCAACGATATGTGACACCTTTCTGAGTTAGGGAGGTGAGAGGTGTCACACCCCGACCGCGTAAAACAACAAATCGCGGTGGAAACATCGGGGCGTGTTGTAACAGAATTAATTGTCTCATAACCATGGCATACAAAGTTGTGTTTTATTTATAAACAAAGGTGTTACATTGTTTCAAACAGGAATTAAAGAGTTCAGAACATAATTAAACATAGTCTATCTTCTTTTAAAGTCTCTAAGGCACAGGATCGCCCTAGTATCATGATCAACATCCTATGGAAAAGCTCCTGAAAACACATGTGAAAATAGGTACGTCAGCATAAAAATGCCTGTGAGATACATAGGTTTGTAAAAATAGGATTCATGACTTATGTTTAAGAAAAATGTTTAGTCATGAACCTTGTAATTTGCTTTGTCTTGTAAATCATTTGAAAACAATAAGATCAGATGATATGTATAAGTAAATGTCAGGTTAAATAAATGACCATGTAGAAATGTGTTTGTATAAGATAAGTTGTTTGTAAATCAATGTCTTGTGAAAAATATGTTATTTATATATAAATGTTCTATGTCTCAATATTGAAATGATTCAAATAACGTTACGACATGTAATACCATACAAACACTTATATATAGGAAGTACCAGCGGCGTATCCACCATGCTTGTATCATATTACACACGCATCGTTAACTTAATCACTTAATCAAACCAAACTAAACAATGTAAGAAGTCTATGTTTAAATCATTTGTCAAATGTAAATCATGTCAAAATGTCTGTGTCAAATATCCATGTCAAATGTCTATGTCAAATATCCATGTCAAATGTCTAGGTCAAATATCCATGTCAAATGTCTATGTCAAATATCCATGTCAAATGTCTATGTCAAATATCCATGTCAATTGTCTATGTCAAAATGTCATGTATGGCAAGTGAAATGTCTCAAACTAAACCATATGCACCAAAAACAAAGTATTGAAGTAAAACTTGGTTTAAATCAATCTTAGGTCTTTGTGGGAAAATGCATGCAAATATTTAATATGAACATTTATGCGGTATTGTGAAAATGCATACATCCAAGCCTTGTGACTGTGGTGATAAACCCTTTAAACAAATTAAAGGTCTATCTGTCTTATATCATCGAATTCGGTCATTCCTTTCTGTCCCCTTTCCCTGGGATGTCCGGAACGGGAGTTGTCAATTCCTATGGTACCACTACCTACTAACGAACGGCGTGATCATTGTTAATGAATGTATTGTCCCATGTAAACAAACCAAATGTCATACCAAAATGTAAGCATGTGAAAATAATGCACTAAGTATGTAATCAAATGAACATACATAGCGTGAAATGTCATGTAAAACGATGTACTAAGTAGGCACACAATGGCATACATAGCATAAAATGTCAAGTAAAACGATGTACTAAGTAGGCACACAATGGGCATACATAGCATGAAATGTCATGAAAACGATGTACTAAGTAGGCACACAATGGGCATACATAGCATGAAATGTCATGAAATCATGTACTATAATGTACTAACGAACATAGCAGGTATATGATGTGAAAACAGGAAATCATGAAAGTAACAAGTAGGCACATGTGTTCCACCCCAAAACAGTTTGGAAAACAGTAAAAGAGGGGTTCTATGTACTCACTTGAGATTGCTCAGATGTCTAAAGATAATCACCAAGTAATGCTAGAGATCTCAGAATCAAACGGCACCTAATATAGGTAACTATGTTAATAACCGGACCTTAATCGGATGATTGGATAGAATGAGGTTTCGTAAACCAAACGAGTGTAGAGACTCGTGTCATTTGGTTTAACAAAGCCTACATACTAAATGAAACCTATCCTAAGTGCTTGTGACCCATTACGATCCGTTTAGGTAGCTTATGCTACTTTAACGCATCGTGCGCGTAAAACGCGTTCGGAACGCCTAACCAGCCCTATGACAAGTGTTATATGCCTAAACATGTTACATAATTAGTTATGTGGCAAAAGTTTAGGTTACATATGCTAAATTACCAATTATGCATAAAAAGGGTATTCTGGTAATTTACCTAAGGCATATAAACAACCTATCATACAACTACTCAAACGATGTGACCATAGGGTATAACCTCGGAAGGTTATTCCCTACCTACTATGGTCACCTAATGTATTTGGTCCGATCCTAATGATCGACCAAATGGGTCGAGTTCGAAGGTATAGGCGATTTATTAGATCGCCTACCCTACGACTCTAGACAACGTGGTAATCAGTGGGCATAGTCCCAAGGGACTATGACCAACGTGATTACACTCACGTTGCGAAGTTCAAACGAACATCGCATTGACCATTACTGGTCAACGCTGAAAGTCAAACAAAGTTTGACTTTCTGACTCGAAAAGCAATAAAATAAGGAAAAGAACGAAAGAATACTTACGAAGGGTCCCCGAATGCTAATCTAGATCAATATAGTTCAGGTATGAAACAAAGGTTTCAACTTAGAACACAATTAATCAGATTCTAGTGCTTTAAAACAATGAAAGGCATGGGATATATATAGTTTTCGGTCCACCGTTAAGATCGTTTCATGGAAAAGGAGGCACGATCAATACCGTACACTTGTCGGAATGTTATGGTGACTAATTTGGCCACTCACCATAAGGTATCAACACTTGGCAAGGGAAATGGGAGTGGAAACCAGCTGCAAACAGGCTGTTACATACTCTGTATCTGGTCTGGAGACCCTAGCGCACCGTTACACTTATATTGTAGCGGTGCGCTAGCACCTAGTTTGGCAGAATTGCATTTTCAGTCCCTGCACCTTGTTTCAGCCATTTCCGACACGTTTAAGGCCCGTTAACCCCATTTCAAAGCTCTAAAATGAAGTTAAAGTATAGGGAACTTAAAATGTGTTCAAAAATATCTCGGATGTCGGTTCGTTTGGCCGTACGGTCGCGATGTTCGGTTAATTACGACGGAATGCGCACAAGCGCGAAAAACGATCCAAATGACGCGACGAATGGATTTTTCTTAAGGCGAACACTAAAATATAATGTAGTCATGCTTACATAAATTTTTGGATGTCCGGATGTATTCAGAACGCAAGTTATGCGCGAAAATGCAAACTTGTGCACTTTTTGACACTTTTAGTCCTTGAATGTTCCAAAAGTTTATTTTAGCACACCGAACCCCTCAAAGCCTATTTCTAAGCTATGCAAAGGATATTTAAGGTGTGTTTAACTTATGGTCATGTTCCGGAATGTTCGTTACAGTTCAAATTGACATACTTTCGCAGTTTGTCATATTTAGTCCCTGTAGTCGAATTAACTTGTTTTTGCCATACCAAAGCCTTCAAAACTTATTTCTAAGTTATGTAAAGGTTATTTAAGGTATGTTGAGTATATGTTGATGTTCCGGAGTATTTCTCGCATTAAACTGATTACGTTTACGCACTAGTTTGCGTATAACTCTCCAGAAAGCGATATAGAGTTTGAAATTGGATAAAAGTCAAAACATGAAAAATGTAGAACATAACAAAACAAACATTGGGATCAAATAACATTGTTTTATTGATAACAGAACTGTTCATAGTGATTACAAGCACAGTTGTTACAAGAGGTTGCGCAATCTTCGAGAAATCCTTGATAAACCTTCTGTAGTATCCTACCAAGCCCAAGAATTGGCGGATTTCTATTGGTGTACGGGGTGCAGGCCAGTTCCTGATTGAATCAACCTTGGATGGATCAACGTGAATCCCATCCTTGTTTACCACGTGGCCTAGGAAATGGACTTCGCGAAGCCAGAAGTCGCATTTCGAGAACTTTGCATAAAGCTGTTCGGTTCGGAGGAGTTCCAAAATAAGTCGTAGGTGCTGCTCGTGTTCTTCCTGACTCTTAGAATAGATCAGGATGTCGTCAATGAAAACTATGATGAACTTATCCAGGTAGGGTTTGCACACTCGATTCATAAGGTCCATGAAAACCGCAGGCGCGTTTGTCAGCCCGAAAGGCATGACCAAAAACTCGTAGTGTCCATATCGAGTTCTAAAGGCTGTTTTGGAGACGTCCTCTTCTCGGACTCTCAACTGGTGATATCCTGATCTCAAATCAATCTTTGAATAGTAGCTCGACCCTTGCAGCTGGTCGAATAAGTCATCAATACGTGGAAGAGGATAACGATTCTTCACCGTCACCTTGTTGAGCTCGCGATAGTCGATACACATTCTGAAGGTACCATCTTTCTTCTTCACGAATAGCACTGGAGCTCCCCAGGGAGAAGAGCTAGGGCGAATAAAACCCTTATTCAAAAGCTCTTGTAGTTGCGTGGACAGTTATTCCAATTCTGATGGGGCTAAGCGATACGGTGCGCGAGCTATTGGTGCTGCTCCGGGAGCTAACTCGATTTGAAACTCGACTTGACGATGAGGCGGAAGGCCAGGTAATTTCTCAGGGAACACCTCAGGAAAGTCACGTACGATCGGAAAATCTCCTATCTTCTTCTCTTTCTTCAAGGTGTCAGTAACGAGAGCCAAAATAGCAGTGTGGCCCTTTCGCAAACACTTCCGGGCCTTAAGGAAAGAGATGATGCTCACCACAACACCACTCTTGTCGCCACGAATCATGAGAGGTTCATCACCTGAACGAGGAATACGGACAATCTTTTCGTTGCAAAGAATCTCTGCTTGGTGTTGGGATAACCAGTCCATTCCAATGACAACGTCGAAACTACCCAGAACAATAGGAAGGAGGTCGATAGAGAAAGTGTGACCAGCAAGAACAAGATTACAACCCTTGACTATGTGTGTGACCTCTAAACTTTTACCATTAGCTAGCTCTACAGTGTGCTTGGTGTTCAATAGTGTTGGGGTACGCTTAAGCATTTGACTAACTTTTAAGGACACGTAGCTAGTATCGGCACCCGAATCAAATAAGACAGTAACATAAAAGTCATCCAGTAGGAACTTACCCGTCACAACATTGGGGTCATTCCTCACTTCACCCTGGCCAATAACGAACACACGACCCCTTGCACCATTGCCGTTGTTACCCCCGTTGTTTCCATTCCCCTGGTTGTTATTATTGTTGTTGTTGTTCTGGTTCCGGTTCAGTTGGGGACAATCTCTCTTGAAGTGGCCTTCAGCTCCACACTGAAAGCACCCTTTGTTGGTACCTTGCTGCTGCTGCTGCTGGCGTTGATTCTGTGGGGCTTGTTGTTGCTGACGATTCTGGTTTGCGGGGTATAAACTTCTGCAATCCTTTGCGGCGTGGCCCGGCTTGTTGCACCGATGACAGTTACTCCTGGTGCATGGCCCGCTGTGGTGTAGGTTGCAGCGATTGCATTTGGGGTGACTTCCCTTGTACCCACCTTGACTCCGGTTACCAGTTGATTGCTGACTAGGGCTCTTGTAGTCGTCAGTCCTTCTCTGCTGAGACTGTGACTGAACAGAAGCTGAACCTTTGCTTGAAGCTCCATCCCATTTTCGCTTGTTGTCACTAGGAGCATCTGAAGTAGCTGTATCACTAATACGCTTTGGTAACCTTTTCTGCTCCACCGCCTGATCCGTGAGACGATGAGCCAACTTGATGATCTGTTGAATGGTGCCTAGATTTGCTGAGGTCACGTGACTTTGAATCTCTGGCACTAAACCCTTGAGATACAGTTTGATATGTTTGATGGGAGGGTCTACCATAGTAGGACACAGAATAGCCAACTCGTTCGATCTTTTAGTGTACGTTTCAATTTCTGACCCCGTCATCTTTAAGTTGTAAAACTCTACCTCCAGCTTATGAATGTCATCACGGCTACAGTATTCTTCTTTGATCAATTCCTTAAAATCGTTCCAGGGGGTGGCGTTAGCAGCAACCAACCCCAGCATTTGGACCTGAGCGTTCCACCACGTGAGCGCTACACCCTCGAGAGTACCTGTAGCATACTTCACCCTGCGAGCCTCAGGGCATTCACACATTTCAAAGACGGATTCGAGCTTCTCAAACCAGTGGAGGAGACCGACAGCTCCTTCAGTACCACTGAAGGTACCAGGTCGACAGTCCATAAAGGTCTTGAAAGTGCACACAGGAGGCTGTGCAGGTTGACCTGTCGTGATAGTAAGAAAGGACAAAGTTTAACACAAAGGTTGGTTCACGAGAGTAGGATCTAGGGATCCTAGAATGAGTTTCGACTGCAGGGTATACCTCCTGCTTGTGCGGCTGCAAGTACCGCAGCAACTTGTTGGTTAATCAAAGCCGTCAACTGGGCTTGAGTCATGTTAATGCGTCCACTCATGATCTTCATATCAAAGGAAAACATGAGTGAGAGAGGTTCGTGAAAATGAGATGACAGAAGAGAGTAAGCACACATGTGTTCTAGCAATAGTGGTTATACTAACTAAGCATACCATGAGAAAGGTTCTATGCAGCTAGCAAGTAGGCAATGTAAATATAAATCATATCACCTAGAATGTAGTGTCTTGCACGTGGAGCGAAGCGTCGTTGTGGATCGTTGAGCACTGTACAGGTTATAGTCTGGTTTTAACAAAAACTTTTTCCATTATTAAAACCAAGTTCGCTATAACCAATGGCTCTGATACCAATCTGTCACACCCCCAAAAATCCACATGCGGAGTATCACCGCTTGGAGGCGTGACTGACCAGGATCCAGCCACCAATCATATTGAACAAGCATGAAAGTAATTATAAAATTCCAACCAATACAATTGGTGTCCAAACAAAACATAGTTTAAGTTGCAAGCGGAAGTATAACGATTTAAATCCAAGATAAAATATAAGTTCAAATGATTCAATGTTTAACATGGCACACAAATGTCCATGTCCCACAACGACTCTTCCCCATGCAAGCTCCAGCTAAGTACCTATTGACCTGCAAAGCATGTAGTAATGAGTCAACAACAAAGTTGAGCGAGTTCACAGTTGAGTGTTCGTTTTAGTTATTCCAAAAACATAGTTTCCTTTAACTGGCATCCTTGCCGTGGGGGTTACCCCATAATTGAAAACGTGTTCTGTTTATTCCCGTTTACTCTGGCAATCCAGCCGTGGGGGCTACCCCATGTTTAATTATCTGGCTCTCTGGCCGTGGGGGCTACCCCATGTATATACTACTAGACTCGTTACCATATCGACCACTGACTTCAGTCATGTTTATGTGCCCTTAGTGTCAATGTCTATCATTATTGACGTGCCCAGATCCATTAGTTCACGCCCGTCCTCGGCGGCACGGTGTGAGGTTTGTCAGACCTAAATAGCGCTATCTAACTAATGACCCGCTCGCCATTGGCCCGGCGATTAAATCGATATAAAAAGGAGGGACTTCGTGATAGAGTTTTGGTCTAGTGAAATTTAAACTATCCAAGAGGACGAGGAATTATATTCCTGAACTCGTACTGTCCTACCCAATAAGGACGAGGAATCCATGTTCCTTAACCCATTCCCAACCCCTGGGAATCCCATGCTTTGTAGAAAGTGTGAACTCACCTTAGGTTAGCTCGGCAGATAAACGAAAGGTCAATTGAGCTGCTAGTGGTCAACCACGTCCTAACATGGTTACCATACAAGTCAGGTCTAGGTTCAAGAAGTGCACGTATGTTTACACGTAAGCTAACAGGTTGCGCACACGTATTGATCATGGCAAACACGTATTATCACGTTCTAACAGTCATAACATATCCGAACTTGTGCGATCAAAAGATTCGGCTCGCACAAGTTCAACAACCTTGTGCGAGTCACCCATTGAAGCCCAATAGTACCCGACCCATTAAATAGAAAGCCCAACACATCCATATACATATACACGGCCCAAATTAATAAACAGATAATGTATCTTGTGCAATCCAGTTGATCTTGTGCGACTGGGGACATCTTGTGCGACTGGACTTGGGCTTTGAGGCCCAACAGTAATGTAATTCGTGTGAGGCCCAAGCCTTGTGCGATCGACACTATCTTGTGCGATCCATAAGTCTTGTGCGATCATGCATAATAAAACAGTACTATGTGATTTATGTGTTTGTACCCCGTCTTGTGCGATGCACTTGTGCGATCAGATCAGCTTCCATGTGATCTGATCTTGTGCGACGGAGAGGAAACTTGTGCGATTTGTTTTAATATCCGAAAGTTATGCTAATCAGTTACATGGTTTCCATATTTGCACACAATCAATCAACAACCAACAGTTTTAGATTATGCAAACTATCGATCAAACAAGGGTTTTATCATCTAATTCATATAAACCCTAATTACATTCAAAGCATAAACAATAACTTATCAAATCATATTATTTGGTCCGATTACATGAACATACAACTGATTACATACATTCAATCCTAAATCATTATGCAAACAATCTGAAAACAAGTCATGATAGCCGATTAACATCATCATACACATCCGATTCACTAGAACATCATCATATGATTAACAATTCCATATTGATCTAAGATGCTATACATGTGAGTCGATTTACACAAACTAAAACTCAACAACTTTCATCATATTCAATCACAAGATATCACTAAATCATTATGAAAAACATAAGCCGAATATCATTCAATCATGCAAATCAAATGTATTACACTAACCGGTTAAAAAGTATAACGAGGATGATCCGAACAATAAGATCTTCGATTGAGAGAGGATGTGTTGCCGTCGGCTTCAAAGAGGAGAGGAGTAGGGTTTGTGTGTGCTATGAGATTTTTGCAACAAATGAGAAGTGTTAACCTCCTCATGAGGTTATGCGTGTGAGAGGTGGGCCGAATCCATCATAATGGGCTGCCCATTCGGTTCAAGTACGATAAGTGTAGCCCGAGTGGGCTTGTGCGATCGAGTTAGAATTGTGCGATCGGTTCGTGTAATGTTATCATATTACATACATACGTTCGTGACACATAATCACATAACACATAACATTCAATTAAACAACAAGTTCACTTAATCACATAATCAAAGTACAATGAGAGGTTTGAAATATGAGTTGTCACAACCATGATCAATACGTGTTCGTAATCTGTTAACTTATGTGTAAACATATGTGCACTACTTGAACCTAGACCTGACTCGTATGGTAACCATGTTAGGACGTGGTTGACCACATAAAGCTCAAGTAACCTTTCTGTGTATCTGCCGAGCAAACCAAGGTGAGTTCACACTCTATCCAAGGCATGGGATTCCCAAGGGTTGGGAATGGGTTAAAGAACTGAACAGTAACTACAAACTTGCGTATTCCCCATACAACAGGATACGTACGACCATAAGACCATCAACTCTATCACTTGAAGTCCCTCATTTATCGACTTAATCGCCGAGGCCACCAATACGTAGTTTTCAAGTCGTGGTACATCTTATCCGAACCAGGATGTACTGAGTAACGAGACTTGTGTGCCTCATCCATCACAAGCTCTCGTAGGTTGCCATAGAGTGGGACCCAAATGCATCCTGTTACGTAGTAAGCACCGTCTTCCTTTTGTTCTAACCGTTGCCTTGAGCCACGTAGGGCTTCAGCCCTGACGTTTGAATGGTGAGTTGCAATGCTCGCACACGCTTAGGCGTAGTGTCCTTCCGACTGAGGGCGTCAGCCACAACATTGGCTTTGCCTGGATGGTACTTGATCGCTCATTCGTAATCATTCAAAAGCTCCACCCATCCACGTTGACACATGTTCAACTCCTTTTGCTTGAAGATATGCTCGAGACTCCTGTGATCGGTGTAAATAGTGCACTTGGTACCGTACAGGTAATGTCTCCATATCTTGAGCGCGAAGACAACAGCTCCTAGCTCCAAATCGTGTGTGGTGTAATTTCTTTCATGAACTTTGAGTTGACGTGACACATATGCAATAAACTTGTCACGTTGCATTAGCACACATCCAAGACCCTGAATGGATGCGTCGCAATAGACCACAAAATCGTCTGTGCCTTCAGGCAATGAGAGGATAGGGGCGCTACAAAGTCTATCCTTTAAGTGTTGAAACGTAGTTTCCTGTGCATCACCCCAACGATATGTGACACCTTTCTGAGTTAGGGAGGTGAGAGGTTGCGCAATCTTAGAGAAATCCTTGATAAACCTTCTGTAGTATCCTACCAAGCCCAAGAATTGGCGGATTTCTGTTGGTGTACGGGGTGCAGGCCAGTTCCTGATTGAATCAACCTTGGATGGATCAACGTGAATCCCATCCTTGTTTACCACGTGGCCTAGGAAATGGACTTCGCGAAGCCAGAAGTCGCATTTCGAGAACTTTTCATAAAGCTGTTCGGTTCGGAGGAGTTCCAAAATAAGTCGTAGGTGCTGCTCGTGTTCTTCCTGACTCTTAGAATAGATCAGGATGTCGTCAATGAAAACTATGACGAACTTATCCAGGTAGGGTTTGAATGTTATTAGCGAGACGACTAAAAGTAGTTTTCACAATTAAAATGAGTTAAACAATTTTGGGATGAGTTAAACGATTTGATTAAACGATTGGTTTTGGGTTGTGATTAGATAGTGGGACGGGTGTAGCATGATAAAAGTATGGTAGATACGCCTCTGGTACATCTTATATATAAGTGCTCTTATCATATTACATTTTGTGTCATTATTTAGTTCACTTGGATAAACGATTTGGAAACGATGTCACCTAACGATGTTTTCGAAAAGATATAAACCATACGAGTTTTATTAACGAGTTGGTTTACTAAAACAAATGTTTTTGGGGTTAAGAATCATGGCTACGAGATTTTATAAACTATAACCAACTAGTTTTGAGTTGGTTAATTATGTCGCAATACACTTTTCAAAACGATGTTTGTATTTTTTACTCTTGTAGTCTAATAAAGTACTGCAACATATAAATGAGCCATGAATCCAATACTCTCATAAAACCTATGTGCTCGCCAGCATTTCTTTGCTGACTTTGTTTTTACATATGTTTTAGGTGATGTTGCTTGATGTTGATTGCTAGGATGCATGAGTCACATAGGATCTGGACCGGCCTTAGTGACATAATAACAATGATAGTCGATATGTAACTCGTTTGTTTGTGTTAAAACAATGTAAATTACTTAATGAATCAACAAAACGAAACTTTTTGTATCCATGGTTGTGAAACAATAATTCTGTTACAACACTCCCCGACATTTCCGCCATGATTTGTTGTTTTACGTGGTCGGGGTGTGACAATTTAGTTCACTAGGACGATTAATTTCAAACGATGACACGCAACGATATTTACTAAATGATATTAACCATACGAGTTTTATTACATGAACGATTTACAATTTGGTTTAAAAAGCAAATGTTTTCGGGTCAAGATTCATGGCAACGAGGTTTATAAACTATAACCAACTTGTTTTAAGTCGGTTAATTATATTGCAATACAAAACACTTTTCAAAACAAGGTTTTCAATTATCGACTATTATAGTCGTTCGAGGTATTGCAATAAGTATACAAGCCATGAATTTGACACACTCATAAAACCTATGTGCTTGCCGACATTTTTATGCTAACTATATATTCACATATGTTTCAGGTGGTGTTTGATGATGTTAATGATGACTTGGATGCATGCTCACATAGGATCGGACGAGGCCTTAGTGACTTAATAACGATGATAGACAATATGTTGAACTTGTTTGTTCTATTTCAAGACAATGTTAATCATTTAATATTTAAATAAAACGAAACTTTGATCCATGTGTTGTGAAACAATGATTCTGTTACGACACTCCCCAACGTTTCCGCCGTGGTTTCGTTGTTTTGACGTGGTCGGGGTGTGACAGAAGAGTTGGTATCAGAGCTCATGGTTATTGGGAATTAGGTTATTAGTAATGCTTTGACCTAGACTATAACCTTTCTAGGACCCTAACGCAAGTAAACTTGCATTTAGATTCTAAAACAATACCGTCACCTATAGTCACTAGAGACTAAAACCATCGTGATTACT
Source organism: Helianthus tuberosus (assembly GCA_030545235.1). Lineage (NCBI taxonomy): Eukaryota > Viridiplantae > Streptophyta > Magnoliopsida > Asterales > Asteraceae > Helianthus > Helianthus tuberosus. The sequence goes on from JARYGA010046566.1 coordinate 20,821, forward strand.
CTCACGTTGCGAAGTTCAAACGAACTTCGTGTTGACCAAAGACTGGTCAAAGCAGAAAGTCAAACACCGTTTGACTTTCATGCTTGAAAACGCAATAAAAGCACGAAAGAATACTTACAAAGGGTCCAAGCTAGGAAGTTTGATCTAAAGATTACTCAGGTATGAAGCATACACTCCAACTTAGAGTAAAATCAGATCAAAGTGTGAGGAAAGAATGAAATGAGTTGGGTTTATATAGGAAGCCCACAACCGTTAAGATCGTTTCCTGAAATCCGAGCTTAAATCTTGGCCCTCCATGTGTGCCCATTGTTTTAACATACTAGGGGCATCCAAAACCAGTCCATAGATTCAAAGAAACCATGTGCAAAACAATGGGATGGCTGGTTTTTTAAGAAAAATGAAGTTTGCCGATCTGGAGAAGGCTTACGGACCGTAAGCACCTCCATACGGTCCGTATGGCTCTTGTGTTGTCACACCCTGGCTTTGCGGAAGCGTGGGTTTATTTGGTGTGACTTCTTAATACCATAGCTTAATCACAACAAAGCTATATGAAAATAAAACCATGCGGATCATCCATTGATTTAAGTTTGAAAAGTAAAATACCACAACATTGTCTTAAGGCGTTAACGCATGCAACGGAAATTACAACCTGATAACATAAAAACTTTGTTCTTAAGACGCAACCACAAATATAACATAAACACTGTTTAAGACTTGCGACTCGTCCAGGTAAAAGTCGCAATCCCTAAACGTGGATGATCCCGTAACTCTAACGCAGCGGGAAAACGTAGCATACTGTGCCAGATCCTTAGTTCCCTGAAATTCATGTAAGTTGGAAAAATCAACATAATGTTGAGCGAGTTCATGTGTAAGTGAGTATGTAAAACCCTTGTAAGTATAAAAACCCTGGTATGTAGCAAATAAGGAAATAAAGAGATCACCAATGGTTTGCAAGGCCATTGATATGTGTGAAGTGCAAGTAGGAAGACTCAAACCTAGCGGATTTTGCGTTGGGCACAAAGTCACCCCAAGGTCCGTTCTGTTTAGCCTGGGGCTGGGGCTGGGCTCGCTACACCCAGATAGATCTACCGCTTACGTCCCTCGGTCCTACAATGAGGATTAATGGCCTCCAGTTCCCGCCTACCCACTCACATGATCTAAGTAGTAACCCTCCTTACGCTAACCATACCATGTATAAAGTACTCGTACCATAGTAACATGTATTTCACCCCCGCAGTTTAGGAAACTGAAAACAGTTAAAAGAAAAGGGGGACATGAACTCACTGTAGTGCGTCCTCGATAACAGCAACTCAAAACTCGGTCTGCAACACGACACCTACACGCACTTATATCTATTAGACGAACGGGCCGTGCCTTGGCTTAGTATTTAGGGTTTTGAGTTACGTTTCTTAATGTTATGCTTTGTCAAAATAATAATAATTATTTTGACTTAAACAAAGAATAGTTAGGTAACTATTCCGTATCCACACTTTTCAAGTATCATGTATTCGGTGACTTAGAGTATTTGACGATATATATGTATATATTTAAGTCTCATTTCCGACACTTTGAAGTTTGGTGTCAAAACTCATGGCGAGGTTTACTTCCGAGAAATAAAGTTAAACATACTTGTTAGAAAATAATTTTTCTAAGTCTTGGTATTTTTAGAAAAATTCGCCAGAACTTCCCCTAAAAACGGGAGTGTCCGTGCTAATACGCACATCTTTTTCTTTTTGAAATCAACCCATGATCATCAACAATCAACCACTACGTTTTGACACGCAAAACACTACCTTTGCCGTTTCAGTTTTAATATCTGAAAAACTGCACTGTTTTCGGACGAGTAAATAAAATACTTAACTTATTCCAAAAATTCCCAATTTTTTGCGGAACGTCCTAATCGACCCACAAATTATTGTGTAAAAATATCGGGGTCTAGTTCATTATCAATAATTTATAGAAAATCGTTTACCGAACTGTGATCAGATTTGTTACATTCTGATCACAGTTTACGGAATAATTCGTCTAAAATTCCTCGGAAGTCCGTTTGACAAAATTCCAGTTCGAGGGTCACAAGTACATCAGTGACCATCTATGGTATGAATTTTAGGGGCTGGTTCAATTCAGGTTTTAAGTTGTGACCGAAAACGTACAGCCCATTTTACCGCAGTAAAGATCAGCCTTAGCTGCTGTCACGAAAACAGACTTTTAAAATAGTAACCTACCTCAGAAAAATACAATTCCAGCGCCATTTTCTTCGTTTTTCGAAAAGACACAATTTAGGCTTCAGAAATTCCGTTTTTCGATTTATTAAAGTCCGTTTACAGCCTGTTGAAGGCGGCTGAAAAAGTACATCAGCATGTTATTTACGTCTTAAATGTTACTAAATCGTGTTAATAAGTGTCCGATTAACGGGTTTAACAAGAAAACAACTTTTAAACATCAAGTATGATTTAACCAACCCTCAAATCAACAAGATTCCGCTTCATGATTCAGACATAAGTAAACTTTTATGTTCATAACTCATGTTTCACATTTTCTAGCATTCTCGTTATTTAGTCATTTAAACAACAACACATCATACTACATATCATAAATTCGAACAAGATGAAACCAAGTGTAAAGAAACTTACTACTAGCTTATAGCTAGGGATGATTCTTGTGTGAAAATGATGAGAAAAAGATGATGAAAATACTAGAACAATGCTCCTTTGAAGGTTCTTCAAGATACCACCTCCATAGCTCAACTTTGTAACTTGAATGGGGCTTAAATCTTGGATGGAGATGAAGGTGTAAAGTGGTGAGGGTGGTTTCGGTTTAGGGGAACCGTAAGTGAGAGAGGGAGTAATGAAGTGGAGTGTGCAATCTTTGAGGAATGATGGATATCTAAAGGACCTTACTCTTATAGATATCTTACATGATTTAGCAAGTTCAACAAGCAACAAATCCATATAAAAAAATTTAGATTAAATCAAGAAGGCATGGTGGATATATTTGGTGGGTCCACATGGGAATTAAAATCGTTTGGGGGGGGGGGGGGTCTTAATGAAAA
>JARYGA010046567.1:0-60069 GCA_030545235.1 Helianthus tuberosus
CATCCTTCATTTTTTTGTCCCACATCGCTCAGAAAACAAAAACTAAGGGAGTATTTCCCCTATAAAAGAAGGTAAAGACAATGTACATAGTGATTTAACTATTTATACTTGCATATTTAGCCATTTGGTTAAATTAAATTGCATATATGGTCCTTAGTATATAAAAAAAATCATTTTTAGGGCTTTTTATTTAGTAAATTTTGCGATTTTTTGTTAGCTCGAGCTAGATCGAGCCGAGCCGAGCTAGCTCGAATTTTAATCGAGTCGAGCTCGAGCCTCAAATCCCAGCTCGATTTGAATTTCGAGCTCGAGTCGAGCCAGCGCGAATTCAGTTCGAGCCGAGCTCGAGCTGGGTCGAGCTCGGCTCGACTCGGCTCATTTACAGCCCTACTTTGAAGTGAACCAAGCACCCCTATTTATAGCATGCGCAGAGCTCTGGCCACGGCCCCGTGTCCAGCGGGCACTCCCCCGTGGCCAACCTTTCCTCTTCCTTCATTAAATTCATGTGTCAGCAGATGGCTCCACACGACCCATGTCCAGCGGGCACGGACCCGTGGGCAGAAGCGTATCTGTACTATCAAGATTTTGCAAGATTCTGTATATCTTAGCATTGACCACGCCCCGTGTTGAGCTGGGCACGCCCCCGTGGTGGGCGAAGAAGCTTCTACAGCTTTGTCTTTTCTGCAGGCACCTGACCACGCCCCTGTGTCCAGAGGACACGGCCCCGTGGTCAGTCTTCTGTTTCTTTGTTTTTGCTTTGGAAATGCTGCCGAGGGGTCGGGCATGTTACGTTTATTCCTTTATTTATGTTGGTTTTGGCTGTATATTTGTTTCTTTTGCTCGTTCAAGCTCATTTGGTCCTGTAAATTCAAAAGGAAGACAAAAACACACTTTTTCCAACATTAGTACTAAAAAAGGTTAGTTTTATGCCTGATGTAATTTATATATTACATTTTGCACATATCAGAAGAAAGAAATGGAGTGAGGAGGGAAGAGAAGTAAAAAAGATGATGGTGTGCGTTTATTTGGTTTAGGTTTAGATTAAGGATAAGATTATCACTACATATTTATAGTTTGGGTTTGGTTAGTGGGCTTGGGCCCAAGCCCAAGGCCCACAAGCCCACTTCCCGTGTTTCAAGTGGCCCGTCTGCACCTACGAACCCGTCTTCACACCCGAGCTCCACGGAATGTCGTAAATTATCGTTTTAAGATTAGAAGGTGTAAAATAGTGTCGGTAGTTACGTTTGACGCCTTTGTTCGTCGATTATGGTAAAAATCGCGTTTTTCGTTCAATATGCGTTTGTGATATTCGAAAGTAAGAAAAATTCGAAAAACTAAATTTATAAGTATAAAATACGCGTATAAAATTCATATTTGTTGGTGTTGTCAGTATTTTGTTCGGCTTCAGTTCGTTAACGTTTAATATTTAGCGGTTTTTCCGTAAACCACCTTTCGCGTACTGTAAAACCCGTTCGCCGCTCCTAGACACTCCTAAGGTGTATTTAAATTAATTTGCGTCTTAAACACTATTTATTATCACTTTAAACAATTGTTAATGTCACACCCCGATATTTCCACGTATTACCGGTGGGGAGTATAGTGACGTTGTTGATATCGTAATAGACAATTAATCACAGTTCAATGCACAGCGGAAGTTTAAAATAATATTACAAACCAAATTTGAAAGTATAATAAAATATTATACAAACGGTCGATAATGGATCCACAGGCGGATCTAAAACAAAAGTAAACATTGTTCAACTGACTTAAAGTATTAAAAGCTTGCAAGACTCTTTAATAATACTCAGGAGTTTCCAGCCCATTTCTTATAGTACTTGCACTTAATCTTTTTGAAAAATACGTCCGTTTACACTGGTAAATACAATTAACTGACTCTTTTGAAAAGGGTTTATAAAATTGGTTTGAATGCACAAGGCATAAATCTTTTATAACTTGGGACGATTACTAAAAAAAATCTTGTATACAGATTTATATGTTTGTCGTATGTTCATGGCCCGATATAGAAACCGAGACAAGATTAATAGACACACCACAAGTATAGGCCCACAAGAAGTTTCCTTACGAGTGAGATACCGTTTTTTCATATGCAACAGTCAAGTGTATGCCTACACCCCGTGCTTAAGACGTGGCCATTTCAATGAATGAGCCGAGGATATCCAGGACACGATCATATTAACCCCCAAAGGCTTTATATCAAACAAAACAGATTAAAACGGGTTATCTCAATGATTTAACCACTAATCGATTAAGTATTCAATACCCGACCAAGCGGTAATAATTTACCGTATCCCAAGCCCGTATAAGGGAAAATAAGTTAAAAGTATTTACCTGAGCTAAATAATTTATTCTCAATCATATTTTCAAATCAACAAGTACAGGGAGCTCTTACTGGGCTCCTAATTTGGAACGAAGGTTTTAATAACCTATTAGATTCCTAACGGGTCTTATTTAAGTTGTAACTTTGACCGATTATTTTTAAAGAAAAGTTTACGGTACAAAACGCAAGATTAAGCGGTGACCAGATTAGAATGTGATTTAGACCCGACAAGTATGAAGACTTGTATATAATGGGTAAACTAAGTACATTCTGGATTTTGAAGTAAAAATGATAAGGTTTGACCTGTTTCGGCTAATTTATGCAAGCTAGTTACATAAACCGTACCAGACGCGTATTTGCATAACGGGTAACCAAATGAGTCATGTACAGGTTCCATGAGTTGCTATGCTTAAAATATGTTGTGATATCAGTAGGATATCTTCCATTATTCCCAAAACGAATTTAAAATCAATTTAAGCCCCCAAAGGGTATTTTGGTCATTTTAAAGTTTATAAAAGAGGTTTAATAGCAAACTGAGGTTCTGGTCTCAAACATTCTGTAAAAATATTTATTTTATGTTGTTATATTAGCAGGATATCATACATATGTGTGTTTAATCATTTATGGCCAAACTATGCACCGTATGGGCATTTTGGTCATTTCACATACGCCTTTAAGGTTAAATTTGGAAATATGAGTTTATGGCTTATACTTATTGTTGAAGTATAAAAAATTTATATACAACCTCAGTAGGTAACAAGTCTTAGGCATTAGATATGGTTTTAAACCATACTATGCGCTTAATAAGCGTAAAAGTCGGTATTTGACGATATTTGAAATGTTTATAAAATTTTGAAGTTTTGATCAGTCTCTAAAGATTAAAATATTTTATTTAACATATAAAATCAGTAGGAAATGGTTTGGTATCAAAATGATATGTAAAACTCATTTTATCAAAGAAAACGGCAATTTCGTAAATACCGAATTTACACTTAGAACTCTATGTTACGCCCAGTATAAAATTTGATAAAAATTTCCAAAAATCCCAAAGCATTATTTCATAATAGTGGGTAGCAAGTTTGGAACCAAAAATTGGGTTTAAATATGATTTATGCGGAAAATGCCATTTAATTAACAAAAAGCTTTAGTTTTACGATATCTTGCATAACTTTAATTTTAAACCATAAACTGATGTCAAATTTTCGGGACATGCTTATAAGTCAGTAATAAAGATTTTTGTCCTCTCACATTTTCAAAAATCTCGTTTTTATATCAAAAGGGCATAATGGTCCATTTTTAAGCATTTAACGGGAACATGCAAATGATTCAGATTTCTAAGGGACCATGATGTATAATCTCAGAGGGTTATACTAAGATGTAATATGGCCCTAAAGGAACCCTAAGGTACATCTAAACTAAACTAAATCGGGTCAGAACTGAAAGTCAAAGCAAAAGTCTACCTTTGCGACTTTCGGTTGCGAACCGAGCCTAATACTCAGAATTGTCGGGTTGAACATGCCTAAGCATGTTCTTATATTATTTACCAAGTTGTTTATGTGATAAAATGTAATTTATAGCTCCTACATTATTAGTTATGTTTTATTTTTCAAAAACTGACTCGTTTGACTTTTCTGTCAGGTGGTTTGACCCGACAATTGGCTGAGATAACGTGATAATTTGAAGGTTCCCTTTTAAGGGTTTAACACCTACATAATTACCAACATATAGCCACTTTCAATTCGAATAATGGCTGGACCGTTAGTGATTAATCACAAAGTCAAAGCGTAATTACGATATCTTTGAATTTCAGTCATTACACTAATAAAAACTTAACTATAGAGGCTAAGTGTAACACCCCGAAAATGGGTTTGGTAATTAACCCACGTTAATACTAAAAGACGGGTAAAATACCGTCAGTGGTAAAAGTAACCCGGTGAATATTAGGATTTTAAATAAATAAACCTAATATTAAATAAAAGTAGAATAAGGCTTTGGAGGAAATAAAGTTTATAGAAGGCCCGACCTAACGGGACTTAAAATAAACTTAGTCATAAATATTCCTGAACCCGCTAAGTTAACTAGGAATATTAAACCTAGTTAATAAGTGGGAATATTGTTAAAAATAAGGAGGTTGTAGCCTACTTAATAACGAACCAAACACGAGGGGTTAAGGTGGGATAACTAGAAAAGCTATTTAACTAAACAAAACACAAACACACACACACATGTGTGATCTGGATCGAGCTCAGGAAAGCTCCCAAGGAGCCAAACCCTAACATCTAACATAATCATCAAATTGAAGGATCAAATGAAGCCCAAATTCACAACCGAGCGTGAATTAACGATCACCCGAACAAGAGGATCGTAAGGTATGTAAAATCTTGATGATTAGTGAAGTTGTGAAATATGGATAATCATCCTAATCATGAATTAGGCATGGATTAGAGAAGGTATGGCTAGATTAGTGATGTATACTTGCTTAGGAACAAAACCCTAAGTGAAAATCATACATGACATGCTATGTATTGAATGATTTGCTGATTTACTACACTTAATCAAGTGGGTTTTAAACATATGATGAAAAAGATGATATAATTGTGATTAGAATCATCATGCATGATAATAATCGATAAATACTTGAACAAATGATGTGTTTAAGGATATGATTATACCTACTATAAAAAGGGTTTTGTATGATTTGATAAAATTGGATGATTGTTCATGATTAATGATGTTTAATATCATCAAGAATTAATTTGGTAACTTATTGTTACAAGAGCTTGCTAAATACGTGATTAAAACGGTAACATAAGAATGATGTTTACCGGATAATTGGCCAAATAATTAAAACTAGTAGTTAAGCTACTTCGTATAGTTAATTATGTCAACAGTCAGTTGACTTTTAAAAGTCAAACTGATCAATGATATGGTCGAATGGTAATTTCGACATAAAAGTCGTAGGATGGAATAGTCATGAATGAATAGGACTAAGTTAACCATCTTATGAATTATGATGATAGTTTGACGCTGACAAGCTAAGGGTAAGCTTGGGAAGGAAGCGGGTCAAACTAATCGGGAGTAAAGGAAAATGCATAAACAGGATGCAAGGTAAGTATATCTTACACTAGTCATATATTTATAATATTCTTTCGTCGTATTAGTTACGAAAAATAAAAATACCTAATTGAGATATGATGTTCCGACGTGTGGTCGTACGGAACAAGATAATAAAATATGACAAGAAAACATAGTGATGGCTAAAAATGAGTTAAACCGGTAACTCGATCATATTATGACGAATGAAGCATGTACTTTTAACGGTTATCATATAAGTTAAATCATAATAACCATTAAGGGCAAAATGGTAATTTTGACAATTTGACAATGGTAATTGGTCATTTAGACCAAACGGGTCAAAAGGTGAAATTATCACCCTTTGACAATATCGACTAATGGGTTGTCAAGTTGCATGATTTTAGGAAATAAATAGCACATGGATGCTTACATCGCTATCACTTAGTAGCAACTAAGGAAAGGTATTGAAACGGGTCAATATATTGATCCGAGCCAGGTATGTATAATAATACAATACACCATGTAGAATTTGGAGTTTTATAACAGTTAGACAAGGTTAAAATAAGATATTCGGTTATCTTTTAGGTAAGCGAATAAATTGAGTTATGATTATGGTGTTTTAGAAACATATTGGTTTCTAAACAAGAATATGGTTAAAAGGTCGGACTTTGGGGTTCAAACAAGCACTAATAGTCCTTCGTCGTAAAAGAATAACTAAAATCGACCAAAACGCCCTTGTAGGCTAAATGGAACAAACGACCCTTAGAGGTTGTTTGGAAACGAGTTTTATGACTAGGTAAATATTTAGAATAAGTATAGAAGTTGAAAGATGTGATATGTTAGTCACATAGCTCTATTTGAGTCTTGCCGTAAAATAGCAATCCGAAGGGTAAAACTCGGAACATATAGATATACACATTTAAATCCACACACATATAGTTGTAGTGGAAGATTCTTGATAAGAAATGTAGGAATAAGATGCTAGAAAAGAAGGAAGGTGATTTCAAGCTTTAAAGTGCTTAAATACCCTTAACGTGTCAAAATAAGCATACGAGCGAAAACGGGTTTAATTTGTGTAATAAACCTATGATTAGAACCTAATATGGTATATAACATTTATTTGAAGATGTATATGAAATATAGGAATCAAATAAATACGTTTGTTTGATGAAATATATAATCGGGTCAATATTTGGTATAAAGGGTAATAAGCCGAAGACTTAAAAGTCTTAAATTTTGATAAGCCGAATGTCGGTTTTCAACTCCATATGATGGAGAATCAAATTACAATCATGTAGGAAGAAACGGTAGGTCAAACGGATAAGCGGTTTGAAAGATACGAAAGATTTCGTGTCAAATTACGGCAAAATGGAAATGCTGAATGCAGGGGCCACCGTAAATTACGGTGTCCACCGTAATTTATGGTGGAGCTGAAAATGTTACGGTGATTCTTTTCTGATTTACGGTGGAAGAATAAAGTTTCAGGGGCTACCGTAAATTACGGTGGGCTCTGTACAAAAATGTATTTTTTTTTATCAAGTTTAGCTTCCCGGACTCGTTTAGACACATTTTAATCTCCGTATGACTAAAGCATTTCATGTTTATGAATTGTAGGTACATTTTGGATGCCGAAATACGATCAAGCTCAACGAAGAACCGAACACGATAAAGATACACGCTTCCGCACTTTGCCACGTTGTAGATTTTAAACAACATATTCGATCAAGTTATGTAGAATAACTAATGATTGGTAAAAGTTTTAATAAACCCGTATTTCTAATGCATATACAATCTTAATTACATGATTGTTTACGTAAAATATACGTTAAACCTTGAATTATAAGAACGGGTGTTACAAGTTGGTATCAGAGCCTTGGTTTAAGAGATTCAAGTATGGCGGGGAAAACCATGCTTGGACTTAAACCTTACGCTCTTGATAAAGATTAGTGTTTGGTTCGAGGCTTGATCGCAATTCCGGTAAGTACATGTATGTTAATAAGTCTAAGCACGCTAAAGCGTTGTAAACAACACATAAGACTATCGTATGACACACGATACCTAAACTAAATGATGAATACAGTCGACGAAATTGCGCGCGTTGACGCGTATAATAGAAAAGCCTTGTATTACGATATGGGCATTTAGTAAAGTTGATATTACTAACTTTTGTGAATGTCTTGATTGAAGAACACTTGCATTCAAAGATGACAAGAGTTGAACAAATTAAGGATATGATAGAGGAGCGGTCCGAAGTATGACAAGAGGAGCATACTCATCAAGGACCTAAATTACGAGACGATAGCGAACAAAGTTAACGACATAAAAAGCCCGTTAGGGCAAGCACTTACAGGTGCGCATTTTAAGTTATTACGTGAATAGTAATATGCAACAAATACGTAGAGGTTGAAAGTTGCATATGTAGATTAAAAACTTGGAAAGGCCCGAATAGAAAATCTATCTGGGATATTGTTTCCAAGAGAAACCAAATAGAGGCGTTACTTACATAGGGCGTGGTGTGAAAACTATAAAAAGGTGGTGTATGTCATGTGTTAACCGCTTACTCTGGCCAAGTAAGTAGTGACATATGATACCATGAGTTCCTTATAGCGGATACATTTACATCCGATGTAGTAAGGACAGGGTGAACGGGACTAATTAAAAAGTACCCAAATGAATCAGATAAGCAAAATATTTGATAATAATGTAAACGCACAATCGAGTGAAGGAAGCGTATTACATTAGGACAACGAGCCCGAGTGAAGGGACAAACAAGCATGTAAAATGATTTAGACAAGTATTGGGAGGGAGTGTACTTACACTCGAACCCAGAAAACGCAAGCATGTAAAATGATTTAGACAAGTATTGGGAGGGAGTGTACTTACACTCGAACCCAGAAAACGCAAGCATGTAAAATGATTTAGACAAGTATTGGGAGGGAGTGTACTTACACTCGAACCCAGAAAACGCAAGCATGTAAAATGAGTTAGACAAGTATTGGGAGGGAGTGCACTTACACTCGAACCCAGAAAACGCAAACATGTAAAATGATTTAGACAAGCATTGGGAGGTAGTGTACTTACACTCGAACCCGGAAAATGCGAATATGTCCCTTAACGTGTCGTTTTTGTAAAACGTCAAACGTAAGGACAAAGTCAGAAAATTTCGCCGGAAATAAACAAATGAAGCCTTAGACTACGGTCAAGGTCAACTAAAGCTCATAAGCGAAAATATATGATTTTAAACATAGCAAGACATGCTTTGAAGCTATATATGAATATATATATACATTTGAATGTAGATACAAATAAAAGATGATTTACGGGATCATCATAACCTACGGGATTAAACACAGTGTTAAGGTCTATAGGACCAGAATGACCCTTGGGTCACGAAAAGAAAAGGAAATAAACCTTAGTGTTTTCAATAAAAAGGGGGTGAATACCTAAGGAAATAGCCTACGAGGCTACGTGAAAGAACCTACGGGTTACTTAACAAAGCGAGAGAACCAGTTGAAAAACCCCGCATAAAACTAAGACTGTAAAAGAATAAATTACAGACTGTCAATGTCCTGTTACGAAAAATTGACGAAAGATAAAGTGTTAGTGCAGTTGTCTGTCGACTTCATCTTCGTTCGAGTCTTAGATTAGAACTGAAAGATTAGGGCTTGTAATATGAGAAAATATCATGTTTTAGTGTGTTTAAGTGATGATTTCGCTTCAAGGGTTATTAATAGATGATTTCGCTTCAAGCAAGTTCAAGCGAAATCCACATGACTTGATTTCGCTTGAACAGTGCTCAAGCGAAACCTTCATGCCTATAAATACCCTGAAGCGTAATCAGTTCTATAGTTCAGTTCATTTGTTAGTTTCCGACACAGAGGTGCTGTCGAGGTGTCTCCAAGTCTGTAATCTTTCAGAGATCAATACAAGAGACAGTAAATAGTATTTTCGGTGTGTTACAAGCTAAACAAAGACAAAATCAATGAATTCCGCCTCTGATTTTGTCTGAGCACTCTTCTGATCGACTCGTTAGGTCGTTTCACGATCCTACATAAAGAGAAGATCCTAAACTAAAACCTTGGTTTTAGTAAGAAATAACGTTTTTACGAATGAGAATCCTGATAGGAAAATTGAATATTAAGCATGAAAGGTTCAAGTCTTGACACCGATAGGCGCAAGACGTTATATTCAAAAAGTGATATTTTGGAAAGGAAATTTTGATATAAATTAAACATGATGTAACACGATCACGGTCAAGAAATGTAATGTGAAGTAGAATCACATTATAACCAAGCAAGCGGTAAAAAGTAACTGGACTAATAAGTCTAAGAAGTGAGACCGGTCAAGGTCATTTAAATAAATTTGGTTTGCTTGTAAGCGGTAGGTTCGGTATGATTGAACCGAATAAATAAATTTGAAGACAAAAGAAGTTGCCGCTAAAATGAAAAGATTTCACTAAAGGCCTTTAAACGAGTCAAAATTTCGGATTCATAAGGAATTCGATAGTATATGAAAGCGATGGATATCGCTAAGTTAACTGAACTAGTGGAAATAACGAGATTACGTTATTTTAAGTTGCACTAAGTCATATGAGATACGTAGACAATTAGTGACCAAAAAGATGTTACCATGCTTATCTGGTAATACTAATAATTGGTTAAAAGTATAAGTAATGTTTAAATGAAATCTCGGATCAAATACATTGAGTTTAAACTCAATGAATTATGTAAGAAAAGGTTTCGAGGACGAAACCTCTTTAAGGGGGGTAGACTTGTAACACCCCGAAAATGGGTTTGGTAATTAACCCACGTTAATACTAAAAGACGGGTAAATTACCGTCAGTGGTAAAAGTAACCCGGTGAATATTAGGATTTTAAATAAATAAACCTAATATTAAATAAAAGTAGAATAAGGCTTTGGAGGAAATAAAGTTTATAGAAGGCCCGACCTAACGGGACTTAAAATAAACTTAGTCATAAATATTCCTGAACCCGCTAAGTTAACTAGGAATATTAAACCTAGTTAATAAGTGGGAATATTGTTAAAAATAAGGAGGTTGTAGCCTACTTAATAACGAACCAAACACGAGGGGTTAAAGTGTGATAACTAGAAAAGTTATTTAACTAAACAAAACACAAACACACACACACATGTGTGTTCTGGATCGAGCTCAGGAAAGCTCACAAGGAGCCAAACCCTAACATCTAACATAATCATCAAATTGAAGGATCAAATGAAGCCCAAATTCACAACCGAGCGTGAATTAACGATCACCCGAACAAGAGGATCGTAAGGTATGTAAAATCTTGATGATTAGTGAAGTTGTGAAATATGGATAATCATCCTAATCATGAATTAGGCATGGATTAGAGAAGGTATGGCTAGATTAGTGATGTATACTTGCTTAGGAACAAAACCCTAAGTGAAAATCATACATGACATGCTATGTATTGAATGATTTGATGATTTACTACACTTAATCAAGTGGGTTTTAAACATATGATGAAAAAGATGATATAATTGTGATTAGAATCATCATGCATGATAATAATCGATAAATACTTGAACAAATGATGTGTTTAAGGATATGATTATACCTACTATAAAAAGGGTTTTGTATGATATGATAAAATTGGATGATTGTTCATGATTAATGATGTTTAATATCATCAAGAATTAATTTGGTAACTTATTGTTACAAGAGCTTGCTAAATACGTGATTAAAACGGTAACATAAGAATGATGTTTATGGGATAATTGGCCAAATAATTAAAACTAGTAGTTAAGCTACTTCGTATAGTTAATTATGTCAACAGTCAGTTGACTTTTAAAAGTCAAACTATTCAATGATATGGTCGAATGGTAATTTCGACATAAAAGTCGTAGGATGGAATAGTCATGAATGATTAGGACTAAGTTAACCATCTTATGAATTATGATGATAGTTTGACGCTGACAAGCTAAGGGTAAGCTTGGGAAGGAAGCGGGTCAAACTAATCGGGAGTAAAGGAAAATGCATAAACAGGATGCAAGGTAAGTATATCTTACACTAGTCATATATTTATAATATTCTTTCGTCGTATTAGTTACGAAAAATAAAAATACCTAATTGAGATATGATGTTCCGACGTGTGGTTGTACGGAACAAGATAATCAAATATGACAAGAAAACACAGTGATGGCTAAAAATGAGTTAAACCGGTAACTCGATCATATTATGACGAATGAAGCATGTACTTTTAATGGTTATCATATAAGTTAAATCATAATAACCATTAAGGGCAAAATGGTAATTTTGACAATTTGACAATGGTAATTGGTCATTTAGACCAAACGGGTCAAAAGGTGAAATTATCACCCTTTGACAATATCGACTAATGGGTTGTCAAGTTGCATGATTTTAGGAAATAAATAGCACATGGATGCTTACATCGCTATCACTTAGTAGCAACTAAGGAAAGGTATTGAAACGGGTCAATATATTGATCCGAGCCAGGTATGTATAATAATACAATACACCATGTAGAATTTGGAGTTTTATAACAGTTAGACAAGGTTAAAATAAGATATTCGGTTATCTTTTAGGTAAGCGAATAAATTGAGTTATGAGTATGGTGTTTTAGAATCATATTGGTTTCTAAACAAGAATATGGTTAAAAGGTCGGACTTTGGGGTTCAAACAAGCACTAATAGTCCTTCGTCGTAAAAGAATGAATAAAATCGACCAAAACGCCCTTGTAGGCTAAATGGAACAAACGACCCTTAGAGGTTGTTTGGAAACGAGTTTTATGACTAGGTAAATATTTAGAATAAGTATAGAAGTTGAAAGATGTGATATGTTAGTCACATAGCTCTATTTGAGTCTTGCCGTAAAATAGCAATCCGAAGGGTAAAACTCGGAACATATAGATATACACATTTAAATCCACACACATATAGTTGTAGTGGAAGATTTTTGATAAGAAATGTAGGAATAAGATGCTAGAAAAGAAGGAAGGTGATTTCAAGCTTTAAAGTGCTTAAATACCCTTAACGGGTCAAAATAAGCATACGAGCGAAAACGGGTTTAATTTGTGTAATAAACCTATGATTAGAACCTAATATGGTATATAACATTTATTTGAAGATGTGTATGAAATATAGGAATCAAATAAATACGTTTGTTTGATGAAATATATAATCGGGTCAATATTTGGTATAAAGGGTAATAAGCCGAAGACTTAAAAGTCTTAAATTTTGTTAAGCCGAATGTCGGTTTTCAACTCCATATGATGGAGAATCAAATTACAATCACGTAGGAAGAAACGGTAGGTCAAACAGATAAGCGGTTTGAAAGATACGAAAGATTTCGTGTTAAATTACGGCAAAATGGAAATGCTGAATGCAGGGGCCACCGTAAATTACGGTGTCCACCGTAATTTACGGTGGAGCTGAAAATGTTACGGTGATTCTCTTCTGATTTACGGTGGAAGAATAAAGTTTCAGGGGCTACCGTAAATTACGGTACCCACCGTAATTTACGGTGGGCTCTGTACAAAAATGTATTTTTTTTATCAAGTTTAGCTTCCCGGACTCGTTTAGACACATTTTAATCTCCGTATGACTAAAGCATTTATGTAGGTACATTTTGGATGCCGAAAGACGATCAAGCTCAACGAAGAACCGAACACGATAAAGATACACGCTTCCGCACTTTGCCATGTTGTAGATTTTAAACAACATATTCGATCAAGTTATGTAGAATAACTAATGATTGGTAAAAGTTTTAATAAACCCGTATTTCTAATGCATATACAATCTTAATTACATGATTGTTTACGTAAAATATACGTTAAACCTTGAATTATAAGAACGGTTGTTACACTAAGAACACTTACAATAGTCCTTAGCATGAATTCTAGACTTGAGAAAGCTTCCTTGAACAGCAGGATGCTTCAGAGAGTGAGTTGAGAGTAAAAAATTTTGAAGTGAGCAAATGAGAACTTAAGAATTGGACCTTTATATAGGCTTTTGGCTGGTTCTAAGATCAAAGCAGGTGTCCCCAGGTGAAATCTGAGGCATACAGGTGTTCAAGAGGTTTTACAATACTAGCAACAGTCCCTAGATTTGAGTTCTTGTGAGTGCATGGCTGTATTGGAGAAGAGAGGTGCGGAACCTGCACCTGTGCATGATTTCTGCCTAAATCACGCCGTCGCGTCGTGCGATGGCAGAAGGACATAGGTGTGGCGAGACGCCACCATGTAGGTTACCAGCCAAGCAAGTTTCAAACTTGACAGTTTCACCCCGTGGACCTTCTAACACGTAATAACTTTCATTTCAAGCACATTTAACCCATAAAATTTATATTTTGATGATCCATAAGATATAACCAAACATCGTTAGGTCTGGTTTCGTTAAACGATAACCAAAAACACAATTTTTGCCTCGTTGACGCTTTTAATCCTCTAATTACGAAAGTTATCGTATTTATCTCAAACGATATCGAAACCTTGTGAAATTTTCGTCACTAATTCTAGGGAGTGTAATTAATCATTACGAAGCTCCGGGTTCGATAAAAGGTCATTCAGAGGTATTATTTTAACATGTTGACACATTTAACCCTTTCGTCTTGTAAACTTTCACTTTCTTTCACAAACGGCTTCATACGTTCCACAATTCTTTCGTTTAAGAGTATGAACATCATATAGGGTTAAATAAAGGCAAAATTTTATAGTGTTGACACTTTGGATCCTTTCACACATATCTTTTCCTTGTTTGTCAACTTCAGTCCTTCGAAATCAATTTTTTACACGTTTAAAGCTTATGACACGTGTTCTTACTACATTGGGCATGATTTTCTGAGGTGTTACATCCTCACCCCCTTAAAAGAAATCTTGACCTCGAGATTTACTGAAATAAATGAGGGTATTTCTGTTTCATCGTGGATTCAACCTCCCACGTGTATTTTGGGCCTCTACGGGCATCCCTTTTCACTTTTACGATCGACACATGCTTTCTTCGAAGCTTCTTAACCTGTCAATCCTCAATCAACAAAGGTTTTTCAACGAAGTTCAAGCTCTCGTCAATCTGTACGTACTTATGTGACATTGCTAGCGATTCATCAGCTAGACATTTCTTTAAATTGCAGATGTGGAATACATTATGTATCCCACTGAGCTCTTCGGGTAGATTCAGCTTATAGGCCACACTTCCGACACATTCGATGATTTCAAATGGTCCTATGTACCTTGGGCTTAGCTTCCCTTTTTGCCAAAACGCATCACCCCTTTCCAGAGTGACACCTTGACTAGCACTTTATCACCAACTTCAAACTTTAGAGGTGTGCGCCTCATATCAGCATAACTTTTCTGCCTATCCCTGGCAGCTTTCAGACGATCATGAATTTGGACAATCTTATCCGTCATCTCGAGGACTATATCAGGTCCTGACAGTTAGGTTTCTCCAACCTCCGCCCAACAAACTGGCGTTTTGCACTTCCCGCAATACAATGCTTCAAAAGGCACTGCTTGAATGCTCGAATGATAACTATTATTGTACGAAAATTCAATCAAAGGAAGATGGTCATCCCAACTTCCACGTAAATAAATAACACAAGCCCTGAGCATATCCTCAAGCGTTTGAATTGCACGCTCGCTTTGGCCGCCTGTCTGAGGATGATATGCGGTGCTGAAATTTAGACGAGTGCCTAGGGATTGCTGAAAGCTTTTCCAAAAATGAGATATGTATCTAGCATCCCTATCAGAGATAATAGATACTGGCACTCCGTGGAGGGATACTATCTCATCCACGTATTGCTGAGCTAGCTTGTCGGAGCTGTGCGTCTCCTTTATGGGTATAAAATGTGCTGACTTCGTCAGTCTGTCAACTAGAACCCATATTGTATCATTCCCATGTTTCATCTTTGGTAACTTAATAATAAAATCCATAGTTACAATTTCCCATTTCCAAGTGGGAAGTCCAGGCTGTTGTAGTAATCCTGACGGCTTTTGGTGCTCGGCTTTAACCTGTGCGCACGTCAGACATTTAGCCACATAAGTGGCTATAGATTTCTTCATACCATAGTTACC
Source organism: Helianthus tuberosus (assembly GCA_030545235.1). Lineage (NCBI taxonomy): Eukaryota > Viridiplantae > Streptophyta > Magnoliopsida > Asterales > Asteraceae > Helianthus > Helianthus tuberosus. Next base: position 15,481 of record JARYGA010046567.1, read on the forward strand.
ATCTTTGGTAACTTAATAATAAAATCCATAGTTACCATTTCCCATTTCCAAGTGGGAAGTTCAGGCTGTTGTAGTAATCCTGACGGCTTTTGGTGCTCGGCTTTAACCTGTGCGCACGTCAGACATTTAGCCACATAAGTGGCTATAGATTTCTTTAAACCTATCCACCACTAATTTGACTTTAAATCTTGGTACATCTTATCACTGCCTAGATGGACTGAATATTTTAAACTATGAGCTTCTTGAAGAATTTCGTCTCTAAGCCCTCCATGGATTGGAACCCAGATTCGACCATTTAACATAAGGATTCCATCCTTGCCATATGATAATTGATCATCAGTTACGCCTAACTTCTCATTCGGGAAGTTAGATTCTAGAATAGCTTCCTTTTGAGCGGCTAACAACTTTTCATTCAAGTTGTTCTTTAGTTCAATACTTTTAGCATTGATCCTAATAGGTTTGATGCTTTCCTTCCTGCTCAAAGCATCAGCAACTACATTGGCTTTGCCTGGATGATAGCGTATCTCACAATCATAATCATTTAACGTTTCCATCCAACTACGCTGTCTCATGTTAAGATCATTTTGATTAAACAGATGCTGAAGGCTCTTATAATCAGAATAAATCACACACTTGGTTCCATATAGAGAGTGCCTCCAAAGCTTTAGTGCAAATACAACGGCACCCAATTCCAAATCGTGGGTGGTGTAGTTCTTTTCGTGCACTTTTAATTGACGGGATGCAATGACCTTGCCTCTCTGCATAAGCACACAACCCATTCCTGTGTACGATGCATCGCAGTAAACCACAAACTCTTCAATTCCTTCTGGCAACGTTAACACTGGAGCATTGCTTAATTTCTGCTTAATAATCTCAAAGGAATCTTGTTGCTTGAGACCCCAATTGAACTTTATATTCTTGCGAGTCAATGAAGTTAGAGGTGCAGCAATCCTTGAAATTTTTTCAATGAAACGTCTGTAATATCCTGCTAGACCTAAGAAGCTGTGGATTTCTGTAGGTGTCTTAGGTGCTTGCCAATTCATAAATGCTTCAATCTTAGCGGGATCCACCTGGATACCACCCTCATTTACTACATGTCCAAGAAATTGGACTTCGCGAAGCCAAAACTCACATTTGGAAAACTTGGCATAGAGCTTCTCTTGCTGCAAAAGTTTAAGGATACACTAGAGATGTTTTTCATGATCGGCTTGATTCTTTGAATAAATGAGTAAGTCATCGATAAAAACAATGACAAACTTGTCAAGATATAGCTTGCAAACGCGATTCATGAGATCCATGAATGATGCAGGTGCATTAGTGAGCCCGAAGGCATCACTAAGAACTCATAGTGGCCATAGCGTGTTCTGAAAGCGGTCTTATGCACATCTTCGGTTCTGACCTTCAACTGATGATAACCTGACCTTAGATTGATTTTTGAAATGTAACTTTCTCCTTGAAGCTGATCTAACAAATCGTCGATCCTAGGCAATGGATATCTATTCTTGGTTGTAACCTTGTTCAGCTCGCGATAATCGATGCACAGATGCATCGAGCCATCCTTCTTCTTCAGAAACAGAATCGGTGCTCCCCTAGGAGATGAGCTTGGTTGAATAAAACCTTTCTCCAACAAATCATCCAATTGTGTCCTTAATTCTTTCATTTCTGTTGGTACCAACCGATAAGGTGCTCTTGCAACTGGTGCTGCTCCAAGAATAATATCGATCCTGAACTCCACTTGCCAATCTGGAGGTAAACCAGGTAGTTCTTCAGGAAAAACGTCTGGATATTCAGAAATAACAGGGATGTCTTCGATCTTGGGCTTTGGTTCATTAATGGTTACTTGTGCCATGTAAATGACACAACCTTTCTTCAAACACTTCGACGCCTTAAGCATAAATACTTGCTTAGGCAATCCATACTGTGTATCTCCTTGAATTGTAAGTGGTTCACCATGAGGAGTCTTGATAACCACTTGCTTCTTATCACAAACAATTTGGGCTTGGTTAGAAGATAACCAATCCATGCCTATCACTATATCGAATCCTGCCAATTTCAACGGAAGCACAGACAATGGAAAAGAGTGATTCCTAATAGATATGAAACATCCATCTAATATTGTTGAAGCAGTCTCTATCGTACCTTCGGCCAATTCTACTTCATACTTTATGTTTAGAGTTTTAACAGGTAGATTTAACAATTTACAAAATTTATTGTCTACAAAAGACTTGTCTGCACCCGAATCAAACAAAACTCTAGCGTAAACGTCATTGATAAGGAGTGTACCTGTTATAAAATTGCCATTCTGAACTGCCTTTTGGGCATTCTTCTGGAAGACTCGTGCATTGGTCTTTTTAGCCTCCTCAGGCTTCTTTGGATTTTTCGGGCAGTTAGTCTTTATGTACCCCTTCTCGTTGAAACCATAACAGGTTGCATCCTTCATTTTCTTGCAATCCAAAGTTTTATGATCCTTATATTTTCAGATCCCACAAGGTAGAGGCTGAGAATCAAATCTGCATTTCCTGAGGTGGTATTTCTTACAGGTTTTGCACCTGGTCCTTTCACCTGACTGCTGGGAGCCCTTTTTAAACCCAGAATTCTTTTTATGCTCATAACTACCTTTCTTATGATCAGAGTTGCCCTTCCTTTTCTTGTCGGAGTGATGAGAACTCTCATCTTCATGTTTCCCCTTTCCTTCATCAGAATTCAATCAGAACTCCCCCTTACAACAAACTATTTTCCCATAATGATTTCAAAACACTTAAGTTTGTTTTAATCAGAATGGTTTTTCCGGAAAAATTAGTTTGTTTACCCATCACTTGTGGGTTCGGGGTCATCTCATCACCTTGATCTCTTTTAACTATTTTGAAAATTTAACATTATTATGTCAAACATCACAATCACTTGTAGAAAATCAAGTACAACTTAATGTCCTTGATTAACCACTTGTAAGACGAAATATCACAGTTACCATCCTGTGAATTTCTCAAGAATGATGCCGATACCTGCTTCAAACTTACCAACCTGGAAGCTCCGGCAAATCAGGAATTCAACCAACAGATTTATGTACCCAAGCCTGACCAGTCTTGGGTGTGTTTTGAACATTTATCTTTTCTTCATAAAATTCTTTTGCCCCTTTTACCTTTCCATAAGCCATCTTGCTAAAAATATGTTTAACATTGCTATTAAACATTTTTCCAGCATCAACACCTTTTGATTTTAGGTTTGCGGCACGTAATGGTGGAAAGTTCTCATCATTCATTAATGGAACTGTCTCTTCCTTTTTTACCTCAACTTGTGGCTCATCTGATTTTGTGGAATCAGATTCATTGCCCGAACTTGGCTTGTTTGACTTGGATGAGCCAGATTCATCGCCAATAACTTTCTTTTTCTTCTTGTTTGTCCTTAGATTTGCATCTGAAGAATTCGATTTTCTTGACTTTGCCGTCGAGTGAATCGATTCATCAGAACTTTTATTCGAACCAACAGGTGATCCTGAAGACAAAATCTTTTCCAAATACTCTCTCGCCTTCTTCCTCTTCTTCCTCAATCTGTCTCTCTGCCCCTGTGAAAGCTTTACTTTCTTATCTTCCACTTTCTGTTCTTTGGGCTTGACAGTGACTGGTTTCTTTACCGTTCTCTGAGATTCAACCCTCGATCTTCCCATCGATCTCCTTGGGCAATCTCTGGCAATATGACCTCTGATTTGACAATTATAGCATTTTCTTGTCTCATAATTCCAATTCTGGCAGTTAACAGCAATGTGTCCTCTAACACCACAGGTGTAGCACACTCTGTTATCGTACAATCCACTTCTGTCAGTCCAAACCTTCAGATCATAACATTGTTTGGCTTGGTGATAATCATTTCTCCTCTGCAATGCTGGATTTGTCTTTTGAGCACTGTGGTCAAACCTGCACCACTTATTACCATCAATTTGTGAATTTTCATTTACAAATTTTTGTGATTTTTTATAATGATTTGATGACTGAACTGATGAGCTTTTATTTTCATTTTTAAAATTTTTCGAATTTTTAACTTTTTGTTTCTGTTCTACACTCTTTTTAACAGGTTTTTGTTTAGAACATTCACCTGTTTCAATAGATTGCAAAACAGTATTTTTAAATTTTTCTTGTAAATCTAAAAATATTTTTCTTTTCTTTTTCTTTTTCATCATCAGCTTTGTCATCACAATCTTCAATTTTGACTTTGTCAAAATTTGTGACATTGTCACTTATTGGAACAGAATTGATCGGTTTTGGACAAACATATGATGCAGAAGTCACAAAACTTTTCAATTTGTTTTCTAAATCAGCAATTTTCTTTCTATTACCTTCGGCTTCATGCTCAAGTCGAATGATTTTATCAAGATGAGAATTTATTTCACATTGTTTTTCAAGATTATTTTTACCAAAAACATCTCTCTCATCTTCTAAAATCTTTAACTGACTTTTGAAATTATTTTCAAATTTTAATTTTTCATTTTCAAACTCTTTTTCTTTTTCTTTCAAAAACTTGTTATCCAATGTCAAACTGTCCATATCACTCAACAGCTTGATATTTTCAGATTTTGGTTTTTCACAGTTCAAGCGCAACTCCAGAATTTGTTCATCATCAGCTTTCTTCCCATCTTTCAAAGCTTTGTTTTCCAATGTCAAATTCTCCGCATCACTCAAGAATTTGGCATTGTCTGCTCCAAATTTATCACATTTTGAGCATTTTTCATTCATCTTTTCAACATCAGCTTCTTTCTTTGTTTCCATCCTGAATGTTCCTGCACAAAAAATTTTAACAAAATCAAGAGGGTTTGCATATTCATCAATAAAACAACCTCTCTTAATATCATATTTCATGACATTTTTTTGCAGCAAGACATACAGAAAATCTTTTTCTCATTTCGATGATCACTTCCAAATTTATCTTTTCTAAGTCCCTTTTCATTTCATTCATCAACTCTACTTTTCTTGTTTCTTTATCAAACTCATGTGATCTAAGTTTATTGATGAATTCTCTATAATGAAGCTTTGAGAAACTAGCATCCCTTTTTAGTTCACTTAAAAATTCATCCCATTCTAAAGGTAATGCATCAGCAAATTTTGAAATTTTTTCAGCATTTGAAACCCTTATCTCATATTTATCTAACTTATCATTCAACTCATCAAATCGTTTATCCAACTTCTCCAATGATTCATGTTTCATGCATAGGAAATTTTCGGATCTTTTAATCCAAACGTCCTTCTTGTTCTTCTTATCAATCCAAGAATCAGAAATCCAAAGGTTTAAATTTTTAAGATTCTCATTTTCCTGTTCATCAAACGTTTTAGCCATCTTGAATCACCTGAAACACGAACAAACAAACACAATGAGTTTAACCAATATCAAACAAATGAATCGGACGGGTATCCGATCGAAAAAATCAACACAAGTCAACAGTGAAAATAATCTCGTGACAACGCTTGTCCGTTCGAGTGAGACTACTATTTGTTCGGGTGAGATGGTATCCGGATGAAGATCCGTCCGGATGGTGATTCGGATGGTGATACGTACGGGTGGGGATCCGGGAGAAGTTGTACGCACGGGTGGTGATACGCACGGGTGGGGATCCGGATGGTGATACGTACGCGTGGAGGTGATACGTGCGTGCAACAATGTTGTCCGTATGAATGTCACTACACGACAAACTGTTGTCCAATCGGGTAGCTTGTTGACTTCTTTGACCTCAAAAATGATACCAACTGTTATGATTTAATGAAAGATCACATGTATACTGACATGATGTCAAGACTTTAAATGATATCACATGCAACTTGACTCAAACTAATGCAATTTCAGAAATAATGGCCGACAGCTATCTATCACTTCATTGGACCTCAATTCACTAGTGTCGATTCCCTTTTATCACATGTACAACTGTCAATTCAATTAAATGTCATGTGCTTTGACACTGATTGTTCTGACGTGTAATGATATCCGCGTGAGTAGTGTATCCGTTCCGAGAGGTCAACAAGTCAACACGGATGGCTGTGCGTGCGGATGGGGATCCGGATAATGTTATCCGCACGGGTGGTGATACGCACGGGTGGGAATGTTATCCGCGCGTACAAGTTGTCCGTGCGTATGGCAAGTACGTGCGTATGACCTGTGCGTGCGTATGACCTGTACATACGTATGATGCTATCCGTGCGTATGACTTATGCTATGCGTGCGTATGACACAACTCTTATTCGACCAACAAACAATAACCAGATCACGTGACCACCATTATGAGAATTATCTACTAAAATGAAGATCACATGCAATTAACAACTTCACATGCAAATGGCAGATAACATGCAGACTATTATCACATGTAACGGTGCTGACAATCCAGATATTAATCTCGTGACAACTGAATTTCAATTAAAGCTTGTCGCCTAGATCACGTGATATGATTAAAGACAGCAACTGAATTATTTAGAGAATATGTTGACTAAATGACAGGTTGGGTGATGTTGAAACACGTAGTGTTATCCGCACGTACCAGTTGTCCATGCGGGTGGCAGAGACAACAGGTCAACACGTATTAATGAAATGTAATCCGCCCGTATTGGTCAACCCGGATAGTCTAATGGTCAACCCGGATGGTCATCCGCACGGATTGCCATCCGTGCGGAGAACAACAAACGTAACAGCAGCAACTTTTAACATTTTTTACAAACTTTCGAACCACAAAATTCTCGATTTCTCCTAAATGGCTTTGAATTTCGAACTGAAAATTTGTGTGATTGTAGATCAGGTACTTTCGCTTATCATATCCAAAATTCAGCAATTTTCGACTGTAAAAACCTGTTCAAATTGACAAAAATCAGATAAGAACGTGAAGAACAAGAAAAATATGAAAAATTTGACAAATCTGGATGATTTAGGCTTTGAATCTGATCAAATCTTGAACGAAATCGTGCGTTTGATCCTTGCAACCGAGCTCCTACTCTGATACCACTTGTTAGGTCCCGGATTGATCCGTTTCGATTGCGAACCGACTCGTACGACGTGCGGAATCCGTGCACGAGCAAGACCGAAACACACGAACGTAATATAATCTGTGATTCTTTGATTGATTTGATAACGTACAAGAACCTTGAATCACCTTTACAACTTTCTCTCTCTTGTTTCTCTCTCTAACCTTCAAAGCTCCAAAGTTGCAAAATGGCAAAAGTTCCTAAATGAAACCCTAAGGTACTTATTTATAGGCCAAGGCTTATAAGGAGAGTTCCCCTTATTTACAATAATGCCACCTTGCCTTTTTCTAGATATTTCTAACTATTACAATATAAGCACTAGAAATAATCAGTTTCAGCTACGATCTTGAGATGACGGAGGCGATAGACATACTGCACTAACAAAAATAAAGAACAACTAATAGTTGAGGGGCCAAAGATGTTAAAGATCGAACTGGTTTTAATAACAACAAAAAATTAAAATCCAAACACACATTTGTGTGTTTCTGGATCAAACAGAACACAGGGGGCAACCAAACTTACCTTCAAACCCTAGTTTCAACAATTTGATCAAATTGAGAGCTCTAATCTGCTCCAAATCGATTTCCAAGCATAAATTAGTGATCATCTCAGGGAAGTGATCGTAAGGTATGCTAACTTTCGACATTTAGCTCATCTCAAATCTTGATAATTTGTGAAATTGAAATCTAAACTTGATATGTTGATGTTTAGATGAATTTAGTGTTGGAAACATGTTAGATGGATACCCTAGCTAATAATTTGTGGAATTGATGCTCAAATTGTGAATATTCATGTTTACCCATCTAAGTGTTAAATGGGTTTTTGTGAATGATAAGGAACCCTAAAGATGTAATTAGAAAACTGGTGTTAATGGTTTGCATGAAGCGAATCTGATGTTAATATGCATGTTAGAAATAATGAACTTGCAAAAAGTATAAGAATTCGGCAAAATAGTTGGGTCATGAACTTGATAATGGTTATTTAAAAACGATGCCCTTAAGGTGTTTGTTAAAACGCTTAAGAGAAAGCTAACATAGTGAAATTGGGATAAAAACGCATGTTTGAACTATACGACAAATTATGTGTAATATGTTGTGAAAGGAGTTCTAAACAATATTTGGTTGAACTCTATAGGCAAGGAATCCGGATCGTCAAGTGGACAAACCGGTGGAGACACGCGTTTGAAAGGAGCGCTTTAAAGGTACGTGACTACTAGTTTCGTCATTTGTACAAGATGTCTTGTTATAGTTGATAATAATAATGTAGTGTGATAAAGGCATTTGATGAGTCATTGAAGTGACGGAGTTCACTCGATAGATCAAACAATTCAATTTGAGTGTTTAAAGTATGCTAGAAAGCCATAGAAGTGGCGTAGTTCACTCGGCAAAAACAAATGGATCGATATAGACGGTTATAATATAATTGGTTTATGTAATTATGGTTTTAAAAGAACGATTAGAACTGTTGGTATATCATAGAGAACTAGACAAAACAATGCTTTGAAATAAGTTTGGTTGTCAAGGAAGTGGTGTTCTCACTCGACAACCAAACGGGTCAAAACTATGCTTTTAAAACAACAATGTATGTAGAGGCTTGAAAGCCACATAATATGCTAGTGATAGAATGCGATATCCCACGGGATTTGTGAAACCTGGGTCACTGCGACCATCAAACAAATACCAAACCAATGAAATATTGTATTTCATACTTGGGATCTGTATAAATATGTGTATCTTTTGCACATATCAATTTTTGTTCGATTTCAAGCTTTAAATCACTTTCTGGAAGGTTATACACGCACTGATGCGTAAATATAACCAGTTTAATTCAACGAACACTCCGGAATAGTGAAATAGGCTTAACATACCTTAAATAACCTTTACATAACTTAGAAATAAGTTTCGAAGGCTTTGGTATGGCAAAATCAAGTTAAATCGCTTACAGGGACTAAAGTTGACAAACTGCGAAAGTATGCCAATTTGAACTGTAACAGACATTCCGAAACATGGCTATAAGTTAAACATACCATAAATATCCTTTATATAGCTTAGAAATAGGCTTTGAGGGGTTCGGTGTGCTAAAATAAACTTTTGGGTCATTCAGGGACTAAAAGCGTCAAAAAGTGCACAAGTTTGCACTTTCGCGCATAACTTATGTTCTGAATACATCCGGACATCCAAAAATTTATGTAAGCACTAAAATATTTTATTTAAGTGTTTGGCACAAGAAAAATCCATTCTTCGCGCAATTTGGACCGTTTTTCGCGCTTATGCGCATTCCGTCGTAATTGAGCGAACATCGCAACCGTACGGCCAAACGAACCGACATCCGAGATATTTTCAAGCATATTTCATGTTCCATATGTCTTAATATCATTTTGGAGCTTGAAATTGGGTTTGACGGGTGTTAGAAGTGCCGTTACGCAACGAACCAAGGTGCAGGGACTGAAACTGTCATTTCTGCATAGTTGATGACTTACGGACCGTAAGCCACCACCCTTACGGTCCGTAAGGGGTCCCCAGCACATCAGAATGTTCTAAACCAGCTGTTAATAGCTGTTAACCACTCATAATCCCAATGGCACATGTTGATACCTGATGGTGGGAGGCCAATTGATGTTCCATGGGTATTTCAACAAGTGTATGGAAGAGATTGAAGCACGTTAGTCGATAAACGATCCTAGCGGTTCTACCACATCTATAAATACCCACCAACATCACTTGCAAAAACCCACAAATCTGATCTAAAAGCTCTAAGTTGAAGCCATTACTTCATACCTGAGCTATTCAATCAAGATTTACTAGCGGGGACCCTTTGTAAGTGTTCCTTCGTTCTTTTATCGCTTTTCGGATCCGAAAGTCAAACTATGTTTGAATTTCTGTGTTGACCAGTTTATGGTCAACACGAAGTTCGGTTAAACTTCATAACGTGAGCGTAATCACGATGGTTATAGTCTCTTGTGACTATACCTACTGATTACCACGTTATCTAGGCTCAGTGACAAGTCGTAGTTTCGGCCAAAATGCGCATTTATGCGTATTTTGTACCCAAACTACTCTTGGGTATCAAAACCGTTTGTTTTGATACCAAACCTGTTTTCTAAACTTAGTTAAGCATGTTTTAACATGCTTAGCTCGTCACTTTTATTTTAGTGCTTATATAGGGTCGTAAGGTAAGCGATCTAAACAATCGCTTATACTTTCGAACCCGACCCGTTTGGTCGATCATTAGGATCCGACCAAATACATTAGGTGACCATAGTTGTATAGGGAATAACCTTCCGAGGTTATACCTTATGGTCACATCGTTTGAGTAGTTGTATGATAGGTAGTATATATGCCTTAGGTAAATTACCAAAATACCCTTTTCACGCCAAAATTCATTTTAAGCATATGTAACATAACTTTTGGTATCTAAACTAATTTGGTAACAATATTAGACATGTTAAGGCATATTTTACTTATCATAGGACTAGTTAGGCATTCCGAACGCGTTTCACGCGAACTACGCGTTAAAGTAGCATAAGCTACCTAAACGGGTCGTAATGGGTCGTAAGCACTTAGGTTAGGTTTCATTGTAGTATGTAGGCTTAGTTAAACCATGTTACATGAGTTCCCATACTCATTTGGTTTACGAGCCCTCATTCTATCCGATCCTCCGATTTAGGTCCGTTTATTAATGTAGATACCTATATTAGGTGCCGTTTGATATTCGCGACCTTCTAGCTTTGCTTGGTGGATATCTAAAGTCTACTGAGCAATCTCAAGTGAGTACATAGAACCCTCTTTTACTGTTTTTCAAACGTTTTGGGGTGAAACACATGTGCCTACTTGTTACTGTCATGCTTTCCATGTTTTCATATCATATGCTTGATATGTTCAATAGTACACTTATAGTACATGATTTCATTGTGTTTTTGCTATGTATGTCCTTTGTTGCATACTTAGTACATAGTTTTACGTTACATTTTATGCTATGTATGTCCATTGTGTGCATACTTAGTACATCGTTTTACATTACATTTTATGCTATGTATGTCCATTGTGTGCATACTTAGTACATTGTTTTACATTACTTCACATCACATGCTATGTATGTCCATTTGTTGCATACTTAGTACATTTGTTATTCATCATATGCTTACATTTTTGGTATGACATTTGGTTTGTTTAAATGGGACAATATACATTCATTAACACCAATCATGCCGCTCGTTAGTAGGTAATGGTACCATAGGACTTGACAACTCCCATTCCTGAACCCTAGGTTTGTTTGGGTGGAAGGAATGACCGAATTCGATAAACATAACACAGATACACCTTTAAATTCGTTTAGGGGTTTATCACCACAGTCACAAGGCTTGGATGTATGCATTTCACAATACCGCATAGATGATTATATCAGTATAGCATGCATTTGTTCCACAAAACATAACTTTGATTTAAACCATGTTTTACTTCAATACCTTGTTTTTGTGCATTTTACATATGGTTTAGTTGATATATTTCACTTACCATACATGATATTTTGACATTGATATACACAATTCATGATTTACATTAGACATAAATATTTTGACAATGATATACACAATTCATGATTTACATTAAACATAAACATTTTGACATTGATATACACAATTCATGATTTACATTAGACATAGACATTAGACATTGATATACATAATTCATGATTTACATTAGACATAGACATTAGACATGGTTTTCACACAAAAATTTTGACATTTGATTATACATAAACATTTTACTTTGGTGGTTTGGTTTGAGTAAGTGATTTAAGTAACGAGGTGTGTGTAATATGATACAAGCATGGTGGATACGCCGTTGGTACTTCCTATATATAAGTGCTTGTATGGTATTACATATCGTAGCGTTATTTGAATCATTTCGATTTAGACATATAACATTTTATACAAATAACATACTTTTCACAATACATTGTTTTACAAACAACTTATCTAATACAAACTCATTTTACTTGGTTATTTACTTAACCATGTATCATTCTTTTATACATATATATCATTTGGTTTATTTATCACTTTTCAAATGTTTTACAAGACAAATCAAATTACAAGGTTCATGACTAAACATTTTCTTAAACATAAGTCATGAATTCTATTTTCACAAAACCTATGTATCTCACAGGCATTTTTATGCTGACGTACCTATTTTCACATGTGTTTCAGGATATGATGCAGAGGATTTATCAAGATACACTTAGGCGGACTTGGGCCTTAGTGACAATAAAAGATGCAAGAGTAGTTATTTATGTTATATTTCTTTGATTGTCAAGAAATTTGAACTCTTTTAATCAATAAAACAATATTTCAATTTCCATGTGTTATGAAACAATGATTCTGTTACAACACTCCCCGACGTTTCCGCCACGTTTCGTTGTCTCACGTGGTCGGGGTGTGACAGAAAAGTTGGTATCAGAGCGAATGGTTATAGGGAATTAGGTTATAGTAATGCTTTGACCTAGACTATAACCGTTCTAGGACCCCAATGCAAGTTATCTTGTGTTTAGATCTTAAAACATGCACGTCACATATCCTTAGGTGATAACCACGACGAGAACATCAATTCCGAATCCGCTTTGAAAATTAATCATCTGTTTTTGGATGATTGATTACTAGGTTTTGAACCCTCTATTGTAAGGTTTTGAACCCTCTATTATAAGGTTTTGAACCCCTTTGAGTTTTCAAAATCTCGTCAAAGTTTTGGGTCCTAAATAGTGTGAACACGTGCAAACTGGAAGAGTGAATACTTGTACCCTGAGTTTTCTGTCTTAGGCTAGAGTGTTCGTACAAATCCACATAATCGGACCAGTCACTCTTACCTGGGAACTCTTGGGGTGAGTGTCCACTTATAGGCGAGCATGTCTTCGCGATACATTATGAGGATCTAATTGCTTTGATTCAGCCTTTGTGTGTCGTTTGTTTGCTTCGTGGTTCAAACAAATGACCATCACCCATGATTTTGGTCGGTAATTGTAACATCCTATTCTTACCCAATGCCATTTCATTTGTTTTCTCTCTTGTTTCCCTTTTTAGAATGCCTCCATGACGTGAAAATTAGGTATCTATTGAAGAGTTGGCAGCTGTCATTACACAACAAATGACTGCTGCAATCCCGAACATCGTTGCTCAATGTAACCAAGCCCTCAACAACAATAATGCCCCCTGCAACTTCAAGACGTTCAACTCGGCTAAGCCATCAAAGTTTTCTGGGTCTCAAGGAGCGACTGCACTTCTGCAATGGTTCGAGAGTCTAGAGAGCACCTTCAGGCATGTTCAATGTCCAATCGAGCGAAAGGTAGAATTCGCATCTAGTGTCTTTGAGAAACGAGCTTTGACATGGTGGAATGGTGTGATGAGAGATAGGGGTGCCGATGTGGCACTGGCTCAAACGTGGCAAGAGCTTCGAGCTCTGATGATGAAGGAATTATGTCCTCGTCACAAGATCAGGGCCTTGGAAAGGGAATTCGACGATCTTAAGCAAGACAGCGGTGAACATCGAGCATACACTGATCGATATGAGGAGCTAAGCCTGTTGTGTCCTACCATGGTTACGCCTTTGGAAAAGGCGATCAAAAAATACATTGATGGTCTCCCTGACTCAGTTCAGGACATTGTTACTGGTAGTAAACCCACTACAGTTAGACAGGCCATTGAGCTATCTGCAACCTTGACTGAATCTCAAATCAAGAAAGGTAAACTTTTTTTAAAAAGTGACAAGAAACCAATTGAGGAATCAAAGACCATGGATGAACAGACTGGATCCCCTAAGAAGTCTAAGAAGCGAAAGGCTTCTCAGAACTTTGCCATGGTTACTCACAATGATCAAGCCGTCCCCGACCAACCAGCTCAACCCCATACTAGGAAGCCATACAATGGAACTGCACCCTTGTGCAACCAATGTAGCCTCCATCACCATGCCAATGTAAAGTGCCGCAAATGCCAAACTTGTGGACTTATAGGCTATACAGTAAGAGTCTGCCCAGCTGCAGCTGCACCAAACCAAGCTGGAAACAATCCCGCTCAAGGTTATTTTCTACCAGATTCTTGTTTCAACTGTGGCGAGATGGGTCATTTCCGAAGAAATTGCCCAAAGCTTGCTAATGCAAATCCAGCACAGGGATGAGCATCTGACAGACCAGAAGACAACATCGTTTAGAAATAATCACGTCTTATGTATTATTTTCTTTTGTTGTCAAGGTCCATGAAACAGTTGTTATCATTGTTTATAAATAAATCTTTTATTTACATTGCAATGTATTTATGTGGTTGTATGTATAAAGAACATATCCCCTACAATACCGACAAGCAAGGAATCGTATTCCTTGAAAAGCAAACTACCCCCAAAAATTTTTTTCCATCTTATGATCTCTTGCATTTTCCACGAAATTCCTAAGTACCCGTTTCTTCTAAGGAAACGAAGTACAAGGCGCAAGTTACAACACTGGACGAATACCCAAAGTACCACTATAAATCCTTAATAAGGGTACCAAAGGATATTTCCGAAAATCCTAAAATTGTTGTGTTCCTTAATTCGAATATTACGTTTCTTTGAAAACAAAATCGAATTTTTGGGAGTTCATCCTATCTTTTCAGATAGATCCCAGAGGACATTGAAGTTCAGCGATTGGTTTCCTGGTGTACCTTGAATATCCATATTCAATCACTAACAAGTTAATAACAAATTAATAACCGAGTTAAACAACTATGTGATTATGTGCTTATGTGTTCCCTTTTATGTTTTTGGTGTAATCCAAGTTTTTGTTATCCAAATCCTCGTAGAATCTTCCATATCATTCGTATAAGGGATTCATAGTAGGATACCCAAAGGTACTATCTAAAATCCTTAATGGACTTCTATGTTGTACTTAAGTCCCTTGGATTATAAAGTACTACTACATAATTAGACCCCTTGAGTGGTCTGGTTAAACAGATTGATCAAAAAAAAATCTAGTTAGGAACATCATGTGATGATATAGCTGAAAGGACTCCTTGGTGGCCTAATTAAAAAGATCATCTGTTGATCAAATTAAAAGGACCCTATGGTAGTCTAGTCACCCTCATCACAGGTTTGATTTTCTTCCCCTAAACATCTGTGCAAGGAATTACGTAATTATGGATGCATACATAATTATGGAATTTAGTGCACAGAAACCACAACAAGTTTTGTCATGTGCCTAGAGTTAAATCTATTCATTTCCATTTCTGAGGAAGCACCCGTTGAAAATGACTCTGTTTGTTCATTTTCGTTTTCTGAAGATTGTCCGTTGAGGAAATGAATATCCGTTTGATTATTCTTTTTTATTTCCATTTCTGAGGAAGCACCCGTTGAAAATGACTCCGTTTGTTCATTTTCTTTTTCTGAGGATTGTCCGTTGAGGAAATGAATATCCGTTTGATTATCCTTTTTAATTTCCATTTCTGAGGAAGCACCCGTTGAAAATGACTCCGTTTGTTCATTTTCGTTTTCTGAGGATTGTCCGTTGAGGAAATGAATATCCGTTTGATTATCCTTTTTCATTTCAATTTCTGATGAAGCAACCGTTGAAAATGACTCCGTTTGTTCATTTTCTTTTCTGAAGATTGTCCATTGCGGAAATGAATACCCGTTTGTTTATTCCTTCATTTCCGCCTCTGAAGAATACTCGTTGAGGAAAATGACTCCGTCCGTTCATTTTCGTTTCTGAAGAATGCCCGTTAAGGAAATGACAGGATTATGCCTTGCATATCTCTGGTGGTTATTTGACACAAAGTTACAGATAGACTCCTACGAATAAATTTCGAGACGAAATTTCCTAAAGTAGGGGAGACTGTGACACCTGGGTCACTGCGACCATCAAACAAATACCAAACCAATGAAATATTGTATTTCATACTTGGGATCTGTATAAATATGTGTATCTTTTGCACATATCAATTTTTGTTCGATTTCAAGCTTTAAATCGCTTTCTGGAAGGTTATACGCGCACTGATGCGTAAATATAACCAGTTTAATTCAAAGAACACTCCGGAATAGTGAAATAGGCTTAACATACCTTAAATAACCTTTACATAACTTAGAAATAAGTTTCGAATGCTTTGGTATGGCAAAATCAAGTTAAATCGCTTACAGGGACTAAAGTTGACAAACTGCGAAAGTATGCCAATTTGAACTGTAGGGACTATGTTTGACTTTCTACGTTGACCAGTTTATGGTCAACACGAAGTTCGGTTGAACTTCATAACGTGAGCGTAATCACGATGGTTATAGTCTCTTGTGACTATACATACTGATTACCACGTTATCTAGGCCCAGTGACGAGTCGTAGTTTCGGCCAAAATGCGCATTTACGCGTATTTTGTAACCAAACTACTCTTGGGTATCAAAACCGTTTGTTTTGATACCAAACCTGTTTTCTAAACTTAGTTAAGCATGTTTTAACATGCTTAGCTCGTCACTTTTATTTTAGTGCTTATATAGGGTCGTAAGGTAAGCGATCTAAACAATCGCTTATACTTTCAAACCCGACCCGTTTGGTCGATCATTAGGATCCGACCAAACACATTAGGTGACCATAGTTGTATAGGGAATAACCTTCCGAGGTTATACCTTATGGTCACATCGTTTGAGTAGTTGTATGATAGGTAGTATATATGCCTTAGGTAAATTACCAAAATACCCTTTTCACGCCAAAATTCATTTTAAGCATATGTAACATAACTTTTGGTATCTAAACTAATTTGGTAACAATATTAGACATGTTAAGGCATATTTTACTTATCATAGGACTAGTTAGGCATTCCGAACGCGTTTCACGCGAACTACGCGTTAAAGTAGCATAAGCTACCTAAACGGGTCGTAATGGGTCGTAAGCACTTAGGTTAGGTTTCATTGTAGTATGTAGGCTTAGTTAAACCATGTTACATGAGTTCCCATACTCATTTGGTTTACGAGCCCTCATTCTATCCGATCCTCCGATTTAGGTCCGTTTATTAATGTAGATACCTATATTAGGTGCCGTTTGATATTCGTGACCTTCTAGCTTTGCTTGGTGGATATCTAAAGTCTATTGAGCAATCTCAAGTGAGTACATAGAACCCTCGTTTACTGTTTTTCAAACGTTTTGTGGTGAAACACATGTGCCTACTTGTTACTTTCATGCTTTCCATGTTTTCATACCATATGCTTGATATGTTCATTAGTACACTTATAGTACATGATTTCATTGTGTTTTTGCTATGTATGTCCTTTGTTGCATACTTAGTACATCGTTTTACATTACATTTTATGCTATGTATGTCCATTGTGTGCATACTTAGTACATCGTTTTACATTACATTTTATGCTATGTATGTCCATTGTGTGCATACTTAGTACATTGTTTTAGATTACATCACATCATATGATATGTATGTACATTTGTTGCATACTTAGTACATTTGTTATTCATCACATGCTTACATTTTTGGTATGACATTTGGTTTGTTTAAATGGGACAATATACATTCATTAACACCGATCATGCCGCTCGTTAGTAGGTAATGGTACCATAGGACTTGACAACTCCCATTCCTGAACCCTAGGTTTGTTTGGGTGGAAGGAATGACCGAATTCGATAAACATAACACAGATAGACCTTTAAATTCGTTTAGGGGTTTATCGCCACAGTCACAAGGCTTGGATATATGCATTTCACAATACCGCATAGATTTTTATATCAGTATAGCATGCATTTGTTCCACAAAACATAACTTTGATTTAAACCATGTTTTACTTCAATACCTTGTTTTTGTGCATTTTACATATGGTTTAGTTGATATATTTCACTTACCATACATGATATTTTGACATTGATATACACAATTCATGATTTACATTAGACAAAAACATTTTGACATTGATATACACAATTCATGATTTACATTAGACATAAACATTTTGACATTGATATACACAATTCATGATTTACATTAGACATAGACATTAGACATTGATATACACAATTCATGATTTACATTAGACATAGACATTAGACATGGTTTTCACACAAACATTTTGACATTTGATTATACATAAACATTTTACTTTGGTGGTTTGGTTTGAGTAAGTGATTTAAGTAACGAGGTGTGTGTAGTATGATACAAGCATGGTGGATACGCCGCTGGTACTTCCTATATATAAGTGCTTGTATGGTATTACATATCGTAGCGTTATTTGAATCATTTCGATTTAGTCATATAACATTTTATACAAATAACATACTTTTCACAATACATTGTTTTACAAACAACTTATCTAATACAAACTCATTTTACTTGGTTATTTACTTAACCATGTATCATTCTTTTATACATATATATCATTTGGTTTATTTATCACTTTTCAAATGATTTACAAGACAAAGCAAATTACAAGGTTCATGACTAAACATTTTCTTAAACATAAGTCATGAATTCTATTTTCACAAAACCTATGTATCTCACAGGCATTTTTATGCTGACGTACCTATTTTCACATGTGTTTCAGGATATGATGCATAGGATTTATCAGGATACACTTAGGCGGACTTGGGCCTTAGTGACAATAAAAGATGCAAGACTAGTTATTTATGTTATATTTCTTTGATTGTCAAGACATTTTAACTCTTTTAATCAATAAAACAATATTTCAATTTCCATGTGTTATGAAATAATGATTCTGTTACAACACTCCCCGACGTTTCCGCCACGTTTCGTTGTCTCACGTGGTCGGGGTGTGACAGGATTCGATGCACCAAGTTGATTTTTATGAATCCTTGAGATTGGGTCAAATGATTAGAAATCACTTGCAAAATTTGCATAAAGCGGCATGCTTGAAATATGGGGAAAAACGAGCATGAAATTCTATTGTGTGCGCAAAACCATGTACTGGTGATGATACGCCAAGGTTGACAAGCCCGAGGAATGGGTAATTAAGTCTAGCAATCAATAAAAATTGAATGATGAAAAATATGCCACATAAAGAATGGGTCGAATAATCGAAACATCGATTTGTGAACTATTCGTTTATAAACCGGGTTTCGATGCGTGAAATTTGAATGATTGGATCCATATTTTTATTACGGACGCGTAGGAAAAACAATCGCCTAAAACGGACTTATAAATAAAAAGTTATGGCCTCGGAAATATCTATTTTTGTGAAAAATGGAGCTAGGAAGATATGCAGGTTCAGGGACTGGACCTGCTGGAAAACATGCTCCCCCGCGGCACGTGACAGAGTCACATGGGGCAGGCGCGACACGCGGGGACGCTCACGGCCCTTGAAAGATAACATGAAGTCTGTCGCGTGGCGCGACAGACCAAAATTTGAAATTTTATTTTTGTTTGTAATGGTATGATACCAAAACTTGTTTATACATGATATAATGTTGTCAAAACTAATATTTAACATGGTTTTGACATTAGGTGAAGTTGGTCTTACTTCGGATGGCGATCAAGCAAGGAACCAAGAACCGAACACAACGTTTTGAAGCTTCCGCGTTAATCTAAACTTGTTGTAGACAATGTTCATTTTGTATACACTTAACTTGATGTCTCAGTTGTTTAAACTAGTTAGTTAGTTATCTAGAATACTATCACTATGCAAACTTACCATTTTGTTAAAATGATGTATTTGGTTTAAAAATGCGTATTTTATATGAAAAATCTTAATTAAATGAGACATGTGTTACACGTTATGGTGTTTTCGGTCAGCCGTCGCTGTGGTAGACGTACCCTTTAAGATGACGGGGGTGACCAGTCGTAAATATAGTTGTTCCGGGGTTGTTATTAGTGATCAAAAGAAGGTTCATGGTTGTTTGGTTATTAGTTGCGGGTTTGAGCAACTGGTATATAACCAATGACTACAACAGGTTTGAAGGTGCCTTGATCGGGTTGTTTCGTGATAAGAGGAGAACGGCGTAGGTGCGTGAAAAACGGGTGTAAGGGATCTGTCAAAGCAGGTGGCTTTGGGTTTGGTTTGTTTAGCAGTTGAAAGAAAATGTTATAAGCGGGTGTCTTGGTTTTCTTGGTCGGTGGAGAGGTCTGTTGGAATAGGTTTGATCGGGAAAAGGTACGGGCTGTCAAGAAAAAGGAAGATATTGGAGAAGTACACAGTTGTAAACATAATGGCGTTGGAGTTCAAATCGGTGATTTTGGATGTGACCGGGGAGAGGTCATCGAACCATGAAAATTCGTGATGTTAGTGAACGTTTCTAGCGTGATGCCATGTGACATGTTGCAAGGTGTAATATATTTTTTTTGGGTTGAACCGAGAAGACTTTGGACGTGATCGAGGTGAAGATCGGGTGCCCAGTAAAAGTTGTAATGGTTCGAAACCAAGGTGGTTCGGTGCTGCAGTGACGGGTGTGAACAAAAACCGATTAAGGGGGTGATTGTTGGGTTAATCGGGTTTGGTTCACGGGTCACGGTTCATTTACGGGTCAAACGGGTCAAGAGTTGTTTGACAGAATCTTATTAGAATAATGGAATTATACCCATGATCTCAAATTTGCACGTCATTAAGAAATGGTCAAGGTTGAGCAAGTAATTTGGAGGTGTATGTTGGATAGCACATGTTAGGCAGAATACTAGGTCAATAGTTTTTACCAATTTGTTAGTGGAATTAGTGTGTTTTATTATTTTTATTTCCCACGTGTTGTGCATGGAAGGCTATTTAAAGCCATCTCTATTTGTTGAATAAAATAACCCCTCTTTTGATTATCGAATACAGAAGTATCTTTATTCATATTTCTTTAGCATTTTATTTTCACATATATTACTACAATCGTGAGTTTGAGTGTGATTGTGTGTGTATAGTGGGGCCCGAACCAACATTGATGTGGAGGGTCAGGAAGAGAAGGTATGTTTACTAAAGAAATCTTTATATGGTTTAAAACAATCACCTAGGCTGTGGTACAAACATTTTGATGAGTATATGGTAACACATGGGTTTAATAGAAGCTCATATGATGGTTGTGTTTATTATAAGGAGTATGCCAAAGAAGCCACTAAGAACTTGTTAATGTTGGAATTTGATATGAAAGTTCTGGGCGAAGCCAAAAGAATTTTGGGGATGGAAATCTGTAGAGATAGGGAAACTTTAAGGATAAAGTTGACTCATGAAAAGTATGTAAATAAAGTGTTTGAGAACTTTCACATGAAGAAGAATAAAGTTGTAAATACTCCAATGGGTCAGAACTTCAAGTTATCTTGTTTAGATTGTCCAACAACAGATAGAAAGCTGCAATGAGTAAAACTCCTCATGGTAATGTTGTAGGAAGTTTTATGTATCTAATGGTTTGTACCCAGCCAAATTTGGGATATGCAGTGAGTATGGTTAGTAGGTACTTTCCAAATCAAGGGAAAGTCCATCAGGATGCTGTTAGGTAGATTTTTAGGTACTTAAATGGTACTAGGGAAGTGGGTTTGAATTTTGACAATATAAAGGGTAATTTGGTCAATTATGTGGATGAGTTTGTAGATTCTGATTTTGAAAGACATGGACACATGTAGAGCAATTACAAGGTACTTTTTTAAAATGTGTGGTAGTGTTGTCAGTTGGAAAGCAACTTTACAGAAAGTTGTAGCCTTATAAACAACTGTGGCTGAATATATAACTATTACAAAGGCTGTGAAGGAAGCTCTATGGTTCAAAGGGTTTATAATTGAACTTGGTATAACAGGGGATAATGTAGTGGTTTATTGCGATAATCAAGGAGCAATTCGATTATCAAAGAACCAACTCTATCATGAAAGGACCAAACATATCAATGTAAGACTTCATTTTATCCGAGACATGATACCTCTATGCAAGTATTGGTTGAAGGAGTTGATATAACAGACAATGATGCAGACATGTTAACAAAGGTTCTTACTGGACCTAAGTTTCTATAGTGTTTGGATAGGATGAGAATTGGCTAAAGAGGTTTACTTTTAACTAAGGTAGAGATTGTTAATAAATAGTTGGAAAGCAAGGATGCCAACAGTGACAATACTTAAAAGATAATAAATAGTTTTACTAAGGGCAAGTTAGTCAATTTGATGTTGGTTGTTATTTTTCACTAGTCAATAGTTATATAGTTAGTTAGTTCTAACAATTGGGATTAGGTCAATTTTCAGTTGTTCTTCCTTTCAATTCTTCTATAATTTTCTTTCTGTTGAAATCTTTCTGTAATCAGTGAAGTTATATAGTTAGTTAGTTCTAACAATTGGGGATTAGGTCAATTTTCAGTTCTTAAAGGCAAAAGGTACTGGAATTTATTTGAGAGTGATTTCACTAACATTTTAGTTTCCTTTTACAATAAAGGTTCCATATCACCTCGATGCAGTTCCTCCTTTATAACCCTTATTCCTCATAATAAGGATCTGGTGGGTTTGAAAGATTATAAACCGATCAATCTGATGGTGTCATAAGCAAAACTATTTCTATGATTCATGCAAACCACCTCAAGCAGGTTAATGGTGCCATCATTTCAGAACATCAGATGGCGTTTCTAAAAGGGAGGTATATTCTTGACAACCCTCTGATGTTAAATGAACTAATAGCTTGGGCCAAAACAAATAAAAAGGCATTCCTTTTAAAAATTGATTTTGAAAAAGCTTATTACAATGTTTCCTGGATGTTTCTTTTGGACATTATGGGTCAAATGGGTTTTCATTCATTGTGGTGCAAATGGATTAAAGGGATTTTAGTGTCGGCCAGGTCTTTGGTTTTGGTGAATGGGTCCCATACTTTCAAATTTAAATGTTTCAAAGGCAAGGTGACCCTCTATCGCCGTTTTTTGTTTCTTTTGGTTATGGAAGCGTTGTCATGCATTTTTAGTAAGGCTGGAGAAGAAGGGTTGTTAAAGGGGGTTCAAACCCCAAATAACGGCCCGGCTATCTCCCATCTCTTTTACGCTGACAACGCTCTAATAATGGGGGACTAGGATACGGCTAATGTGGTCAATGTAGCAAGATGTTTGAGGATATTTTATTTATGCCCTGGCTTAAAAATAAATCTCCATAAATCTAACATTTACGGGTTGGAAGTGAATGATTTTTAGATCTCTGAGATGGCCGAGTTGATTGGGTGTAAAACAGACAACATTCTGCTTACTTACTTAGGAATTACGGTGGGGCTAATATGAATAGAATTGTTAACTGGAACCCGATAATTGAGGTTTTCGATAAGAGGTTGTCGGTTTGGAAAGCTAGAACTCTCTCGATCGGGGGAGGCTTACTTTGATTAACTCGGTGTTGGAAAGTGTTGGATCGTTGTATGACCCTAAAACGTCAGTCAAGGCAGTTCATCTGAGTTTACAGAGGCGGAATCAAAGTAAACTAAGTCATAACAGCTTTAATCCTTTTAATCTTTCTTTTCTGATTGATTTAAGTGCTTGTACAAGGTTTTCTGATACAGATCCGTCAGCACTTCGTCACACATACAATGACCTCGTTATCTCCCTTCAAAGGACCAACCACCTATATATAAGGTGCCTGATTTCGCTTGAGACTATCTGAAGCGAAATCATGTGTTGTGATTTCGCTTCAAGCAACAACAATCCCTTTCAAGCGAAATCTCATGTATAACACATAAAAATCTAACTTAAACCCTAATGCATGTTTAATCAAACAATCCTAGACACAAGACTTGATAATGATGTAATCAATAGACATTCAGTGCACCAACAGACTCCCCCTTGGATGTTGATGAAGTCTTTGGCTTCAAGTCTTTGTCTTTCACAATCTTCAACCATTGTAAAAACTCTCATCAATCTTTAACTTCAAGCTTTAAACTTTAAACTTCTATCTTCCCTTTGACTGTTGATCCAGACTCCCCCTTTCACAGACTCCCCTTCTCAATATGCTAAAATCTGAGATATCTGGTTCAAGCTTTGTCAAATAGCTTCCGTGGAAAATAATGAAGATAAAACCTGTTTCTCAACCAACAAACATAACCATTCTATCTTTTCAACAATAAAACACAAACTCAATCAGCTTTAACAATCCACTCAAGTACTCAGGTCCAAATTAATGACCCTGATTACTCAACTAATCTACCAAATTCAATTTAATGACCTTGGTTGATCTTTTGACGAAACAAACTGATTTTAAAACATCATTTTCAAACATTTTCTGAAAATAACAAGTATCAAGTTAATGAACTTGTTTTTGTCATTTCAAAACAAATCAAAACTTCTTCAAAGCAAGCTCTCCTCATTCTTCAGTTCAGAATCTCCTGCATCTGCTTCAAACATTTGAGAATCCAACAATCAACTCTCCACTTTGGTTTGTCTAAAATAAAGCAGAAATAAAATCTTTTTGGATTTTAACAAAGTGATCTAAACTAAGAAATGAAATACAGAAACTTAAATTTGCAGAAAGTAAACTAAGTAAACTATTTACAAACATATTTTGGTGAGCGTGTCAGGGAATCATATCAACTTTTCAGACAAATCACAAGTACCGTTAAGCTACATTTCATACTCAGATTTAAACAATTTACCTCGATTGTCGATATACTGATCCATCTTAAATTCCCATACAAATTTCAACTTACTCAGGATACGATTAAGATGAATTAAGAACTTAGATCATTCATGTGTCCCACCTCTTGAATATACTCCCGTATCCAGAATCTCAATAATCAGTCTTACAGATGAGAATACTACAATGATATCTGTATATAATTTAGGTATGCGAGGGCCGAGGGATCTCAGATCGATACTTCCGTATACGCAGAGAGATATCAGCTTCGACTTTCAGATGTGTCCCCTTTAGAGGATCTTTTTGCTTACAACAGCAGCATATATCAATTTTATTGTTTCAGCATGCTGAGGGTTTAATGCTGTGTTTCAAGCATTGCAGCAAGTATTAGCCAGGGACTAGGTCAGAACTACCGTTCAGCAGAAGTCCCAGAATAATACCCCAGACATCATAGAGTATAAAGACCTAGTATATCAGATTAAGAGACCTTTCAAACGAGATTTCAGGGGTTACCTATATATCCAAGTAGTGTTCCCCACGAATTCACAAGTTTGAATTTAGGTTTATATCCCGAATAAATCTACTAAATGTACGAAAACCTATCGACACATCATCAGTAAGATTGTTTAACTCTTTTAAACATTCCAAATCTTTAGCATACTGTGACCGTCAAGCCGATGTACTATCATTTTCCCCATATACACAAGCTCTTTTTCATATTTTTTTTTTTTTTTTTTTTTGTATTTTCTGAAGATAAACTATGTACAAACATCTACTCCCCCTAAATACCAAAACAAGTAAAAATTCGACAAACCATTGTAGATTGTTTCTCGTCTTCATCCGCAACAGTAGCCTCATCAACGCCAATTATGCCATCCGACACCGACAGACGCTTCATACCGTTCAGTTTTAACAGATATTTAAACCGATTTTTATCAAAAGCTTTGGTATGTAAATCAGCTTTCTGTTCGTCTGTGTGGATTTTCTCAATTCGTATCAACTTTTTCTCAAAGCAATCACGAATAAAGTGATGACGAATTTCTATGTGTTTCGTTTTAGCGTGATGTACTGGATTTTTAGTTATATTTATTGCGGCCTCATTATCAACAAAAAGAGGTGTGTTAAGAAACTGCAAACCGTAGTCGCGCATCTGTTGTTGTATCCACAAGATCTGAGAGCAGCAACTTCTAGCAGAAACATACTCCGCTTCACATGTAGATAACGCCACCGATGTTTGTTTCTTACACTGCCAGGTAACCAATCTAGGACCAAAGAACTGGCATCCTGCAGTTGTTGATTTTGAATTCACTTTGCAGCATCCGAAATCCGAATCGGAATACCCTTCGAGCGTAAAATCACCTTTCCTAGGATACCACAACCCCAATGAAGGAGTTCCTTTCAGGTAGCGCAATATCCTCTTCACAATGATCATATGTGATGCTCTCGGGTTAGACTGAAATCTTGCTGCGAGGCACGTTGGGTACATAATATCAGGACGTGAAGCAGTTAGGTACATTAAAGAACCTATCATGGATCGATAAAAAGTTTCATCAGCCCTGTCTCCGGTGAGATCTGGGTGAATCCCATGATTTGTTGCAAGTGGGGTAGCAGCTGGAGTAG
The DNA here is from genome assembly GCA_030545235.1 of Helianthus tuberosus. Taxonomy (NCBI): domain Eukaryota; kingdom Viridiplantae; phylum Streptophyta; class Magnoliopsida; order Asterales; family Asteraceae; genus Helianthus; species Helianthus tuberosus. The sequence goes on from JARYGA010046567.1 coordinate 41,602, forward strand.
AACTTGACATCCCAAATTTCTCTAGAATATCATGAACGTACTTTGACTGATGAATGAAAATTCCCTCAGGAAGTTGTTCAACTTGTAATCCCAGAAAGAATTTCATTTCCCCCATTGAAGACATTTCAAACTTCTGCTTCATCACTGATTCAAAATCTTTGCATAGATTTTCATTCGTCGACCCAAAGATTATATCGTCCACATAAATCTGTACTATCAGCAAATGACCATCAACGACTTTCGTGAAGAGAGTGGCATCCACTGTTCCACGTATGAACTGATTAGCGAGTAGGTGTTGAGACAAAGTCTCGTACCAGGCTCTCGGTGCCTGATGTAGACCATACAACGCTTTGTCCAATAAGTAGACCTTGTTTTTGTGGATTGGGTCAGTAAAGCCCGGCGGCTGACCGACATAAACCTCCTCTTTAACCTTCCCGTAAAGAAACGCCGATTTAACATCCAACTGATATACTTTGAAATTCTTCCAAGACGCAAATGCAAGAAAAATTCTGATAGCCTCTAGTCGTGCCACAGGAGCATAGACTTCGGTAAAATCAATTCCCTCCTGTTGACTAAAGCCCTGAACAACGAGTCGAGCTTTGTTCCTTACGACAACTCCTCTATCGTCCCTTTTACACTTAAACACCCACTTAGTGTTAATTTTCCTATGACCATCCGGCAAATCAACTAATTTCCACACTCCCAATTTCTCAAATTGATTAAGTTCCTCCTGCATAGCATTGACCCAAGAGTCTTCAGTAAGCGCCTCTTTGTAGGTTCTTGGCTCAACCTGCGAGATAAAACAACTCAAAGAAAATTCAGTTTGCAAAGGAGCAACTTTTGTATAAAAACATGTAAGCCCTTTATCAATCTGATTTCGAGTGCGAACTCCTTTCTGCAATTCTCCTATGATCAACTCCTCTGGATGATATGAAAAAGTTCGCGGCATCACTTCACTCGGAACATCTACATTTCCCTCCAGATTAGTAACATTCTGCTCTGCATCTTGTTCACCAACTTGGTTTGTTTGACTTGAAATCTGAATTTGCTCCCCCTCAGAATCTGAATCACCATGATCAAATACTGGCATGTTTTCAGCTTCTAGATCATCATTCTGAACCGACTGATTATCCTGAGCAACTTCATTCTGTTGGACATCATCATGTTCACCAGCATTACTTGGACCTGCTTCATCATCATTTGAAGTTTCCCGTGGTCTCCTCGAATACTCAGCTGGGAATCTTAACTGCGACTCATATTCACGCAAAATATCCAACTCATCAAAGAAATCTTCATCATCCTCTGATTCTTCTCTCATGTCAAACGAATCCCAAAGTTTGTCATAATGATAACGCCATGAATCACCAGGATTCTGCGGCGGCATAGTATAACCTTCACATTCAACATTTGCAGCTTCAATAATCCGCTTCTCACTTGGAACGAAGACACGTAGCAAAGGATTTGAATAACCAACAAATATACCCTCAATGCACTTCGGACCAAACTTTCCAAAAGGCTCTATAACCGTACAAGGTGACCTGAACGGTTCTGGATACTTCAAATTCGGTTTGCGGTTATTAATTAGCTCAAAGCATGTTTTGTTGAACTTCTTGACAGTTAGAACCCTGTTGAGCGTATAGCATGCGGCAGAAACAGCTTCAGCCCAAAAATTAATCGGTAACTTTGAATCTGCGAGCATAGTTCTAGCCGTCTCGATTGGCGTTCGGTTTTTGCGTTCTGCGACTCCATTCTGCTGCGGAGTGTACGGAGCACTAAATTCATGCAAAATACCTCTTTCATCACAAAATTCTTCCATCTTGCTGTTCTTGAATTCAGTACCATTATCACTTCGAATTTTCTTGATACTCCTTTGGTACAAATTCTCAATCTTCCTGAACAGCCCCATCAAACTGTCAAATGTTTCATCTTTTGTCTTCAAGAAAGAAACCCACGAAAATCTGGAATAATCATCAGTAACGACCAAACAATAGTAATCTCCTGTAACACTTTTAACATTCACAGGACCAAACAAATCCATGTGAAGTCTTTCCAAAGGTCTCGAAACTGAATTGACTTGCTTTGTAGGGTGTGACTTTTTCTTCTGCTTGCCTTTGACACAGCTAATGCACTCCCCTTCCAGATGAAAACCTTTGATATTAACTCCCAATACCAAATCATTGTGCACCAAGTGATTCATCTTCCTTAGGTGAATATGTCCCATCTTTCGGTGCCACAATCTTGATTCTTTCTCAGTTGCTCTAGACACGAAACAATGTGCTTGACCAGTAGTTGTAGTTGCTACAGACATGTCTAACACATATAAATCATTCACTCTAGGTGCCCTCATAATAATCCATTCTTCAGGAACAACAAAACCAGGTTTCAAAATCAAACACTCTTTATCAGTGAAGTGAGTAGTATACTGATTGTCACAAATCTGTGAGATACTAAGCAAATTGTTCTCCAGCTCAGTGATGTAGTTAACTCTCTCAAACGTCACTATCCCATTGGACAACGTTCCTTCACCAACAATTCGACCACCTTCATGACCAGCAAATCCCACATAACCACCATTAATGTTCTTCACATCATACAGCAACGCGGTCTTCCCTGTCATATGTCGAGATGCACCACTATCCATAATCCATCTGGATATCAGTTGTGGAAGATCCTGCACAAAACAAACTGCAATTTAAACAACTTCAAGAAAGATGCCGATTCATGCTTCACGAACCAGGAAGCTCCGGCAATTCAAACTGCTTATTCAAACATGGTGTCCACCCAGGCCTCATCAGCCTTAGGTGTAGCCTTGACTCTAGCAATTTGAATTTTGAAATTTTTAGCCTTCAAAGGTGGAAAACTTGCATCATAATCAACCGAAATTGATTCTTCAGCCTTTTTCACTTCAGAAGTTGAACTTTTCATTTCACCTTTTGGTTTCCAAATTTGTTCAGTTAATGCAACCCGTTTATAAAATTTGTCATTTTGAGTTACCACTTTCTTTACAGGTTCATTTTTTGTTTTTACATTATTGATTTTAACATTTTGCTTCTCAATCACTTTCTTCTCAACATACATTGGTGATTTACCCTTTACTTCATCCTTCTTTTGTTGAACCTTCACAGCTTCAGTCCTAGGCTTCACATATGTACACTTTCGTGCAATATGACCAACTTGTTCACATCTAAAACAAGTACGAGTATCAGCTACTTGACTCGTGCCTTCAGACTGAGCCTGTGAAGCTCTTTTCTCAAAGAACTCTTCATTCGATTTTGAAAAAATTTCATTTTTCTCATCAGAAAGTAACCGTGAACCATTCACAAACACCTTCTTTTCAGTAAACCTCTTGTTTTGAAAACTGTTCTTCCGATAACTGTTACCACCCCGATAATCACCCGACCAATTGTTTCGATTGTTATTGTAAAAACGTGGTGAATAAACAGTTTTCTTGTTATAAACCCTGTCTTTCTTTCGAATCAGATTATTCACTGCTGTCAACTCGACTTCAACAAGTTTGAAAACATTTGTCAATTTGTTCATGTTAACATTCTCTATTGGAAACTCTGAATCCGAAAACAACTTATCCGAACCCATCATCTTGTACATGACAAGGTTTGATTCTTCATCTAAGTTGTTCTTGGACTTTTGTTTCGGAATGTATTTATCAAAAAAACACCCATCCTCCTCAGAAGTGTCACAATCCGGTTTAAGCACTTTGTCTACCACACTTTTCACCACATCACTTTGGACACCCTCTTCATTGGAAGATGTAAACGTGACATCAATGTTTTCAGGAAGTTTAACTTCACTTTCTTCCTCAATTTCCACCAAACTAGACTGCTTTTTCGTGTAGTTGTCTAAAATTGGAGGTGGAACTTTGTGAAAACCTATACCCATTCCATCAGAAAACACATCCTCGCCATCTTTGTTTTTCCCTATAGGTTTAGGAACAATATGCTGCAAAACAAAGCTTGCCGATTTATAACTGTTAAGCTTCAACTGGATTCGTTCATTCTCAATTTCTGCTTCTTGAACTTTAAGTTTCAATTTAGCAATTTGATCCAGTTGTTCATTAATCGATTCTTCTTTTAATCTCAAAACAGCTCTTAGATGTTCATTTTCTTTAAAAGTTTTGCCATTACGATCATCACTATCTTTGACAATGTTTTTCAACTTCTCAAACTTTTCAGAAATTTGACGGTTTTCAAGAATTAACTTTTCATTTTCAGATTTTAGTTTCTCATGTTCCTTTTTATCATTTTCAATTTGAGCCGTTAATTCTTTGTTCCGTTCAGTTGAAGCTCTTACACTTTTGTCACGATCAAGAATCTGATTTTCAACATTTCTAACCTTTGTTGTCAGATTCTGAATTTTCTCATTGTTAAGATACGTGACAGTGCTACAAAAATTGCATTGTTTGGTGCAATTTTTGCAGTCAGCATTCCCATCAACTTTGTTACCTGACGCATTTGTTGACACACTTTGACTGACCGATCCCTTTGACTCAGTGACAGAATTAGGATCTACCTCAAGTGCTTTTGCAGCTAGCACTTTGTCAGCCATCACTCCCAGGTTCTCAGCTGTCAACTCTTGCGTAGTATCAATTATGCCTGTATCAACTTGCTTTTCTTTCTTCTCTTTCTCCTCTTTCTCTTTTCTCTCTTTCTCTTTCGCTTCTTCAATCATCTTTGATGTCGGTGTTCCCCACCACTTGTGCTGCCAATATTCATCTTCTTCTTGGTACTCCTTGATGATGGCTTTAATATCTATCGTTTTGTCATCAATTGCAATGTTGCCATACCTATCAAGATAGCACTCTCTATCTGGATCCCATCTGTTTGCTCTTCTAGCTTCCAGAAAGATACTAGAAAGTCTAATAATCTTTGTTTCAGCAGTCATTTTCCGGTATTTATACTTCTGTTCCTCAGTACGATCATCTTTCCATGGCTTAGGTTCATTATTGCTTGCCATAAATGCGTAACCAACCGCATCTTCTTCCGGTAGAACTTCCTTACTCCAATCATACCCTTCATCATCATAAATCACAGCAAGAGCCCTTGATTTGTCTCTGTTATCTTCAGACTGCTTCAATCTAGGCGGCTCGGATTTATTCTGATGGTAGATTGCCTTTTTGTAATAATCATCTCGAAAAGGATTCTCCGATTCATCAGCATAAGCGTTTCGGCATTCTCTCTTAAAATGACCCTTCTGCTTACACTTGAAACAAGTCACCTTCGATTTATCGAACCCCAACTTAGTAGATGGACCACCGATCGTTTTTCTCCCTGTAATCTCCTTGAAGCGTTGTGCACGTCGAACTGCACTTGCCATTGCCCAACGAATATCGATCAGCTCCATTTCTTCAGGGTCTATCTGATCGTAGTCTTCTTTCGTCAGATTTGTATTCCCGATTTTTCCAGCTACCAATCCTTCGTAGGATTCCAAAACAGACGCTAGAAAGACCATTTGTTGCTTGGCCGACTCTGCATCAAAATTCTGTGCGTTCTTCAGATCTATAGCGATATTGCAAGAAAACTTCGCATCAGAATGATTTGCAGAAGACGTAGATCCACTGTGATAACCACTATGACTTCCACTGCTTTGACCACTTTGACTTTCTTTGCCGACTGTCGACACATTTTCAGCAGAAAATGCAGTCTTTGGAGAAGTAGCTTTCGGCATCATGCTCTTTGGATAGTATAGATCCAGATTTTGTTGATAAGATGAATGATTAACTTTGTACGTCTTCTTCAATTCCAGTTCATGACTTTCCAGTTTCTCAATCACCAAATCTGGTTTCAACAAATCAGAAGGAATAGTATTCTTAAGCATGAGAGCATAATATCTCCACTCCATCTCGTCTGGCAACGAATCGAACAATTTGTCGACTTGCTCCTCTTCAGAATATTTGATATCATGTCTTGCTAATTCCAACTTCAGATGACCAAACCTTTCAATCATTTTACACACCGATTCATTTTTAAGACAACCAAACATATCAAACTCTTTCCTAAGAAGTTTCCTTTTATTTTTTACAATCTCTTTGCTTCCAAGACACTTCTTTTCAAGTTTTTCCCATAAGTCTTTAGAATTGGAGTATTCTATCAGTGAAATAATGTCTTCACGCACCGATTGAAACAATAATGCCACACATTTTTGCTCAGCCACAAAATTGTCAATCTCTTCAGTTGATCTTAACGCTTCACCATTTTTCTTTCCTTGTTCAAAACCATTCTTCATACTCTTCCAACTAGGAAAAGCAAATGCCATCAACCAATCTTCGAATTTTGTTGCCCACCTGCTATAATCTTCTATAGCCATCAGCTTAGGAGGTTTGTTAAATGTTCCAAATGCGCTTTCGGACTCCCAAGCTTCCTTCTTTCTTTCTTTCGGTGGACTTTTGTTTGCATCACTAGAAGACGTTTCGTTGTTTCCGGAATCTCCAGCAAATGCGTACATGTCGCTGAAAGGATTCATGAAAATATCATCCATCTTGATCGTATCTGCAAGATTATCAAACACTTAGAAAAATTTTAAGTTTTGAAAAATTAACAGTTCAAGCAAAATACTTGAAGTAAACAGCTTCAAGCGAAATCAGTTAACAAATCTATTACAAGCGAAATCCTCTATTTCGCTTCAACAAAACAATTGTCAAAACAAATAGTTTCAAGCGAACCCAACTATTTCGCTTCAACCAAAATCAAACTTCAAGCGAAATCAAACAACTCTATTTCGCTTCAGGAAAACAGACCTCCAAGCGAAATCAAACAACTCTATTTCGCTTCAGCAGATTTTCAAGCGAACCAGTCCAAATAGTAGATCTGAAGCGAAATCACCTATAAACTACGAACAACTTCAAGCGAAATCTGATTTTAGGTCAATTTTAACATGTTTTAAGCTGAAATTTAGTCCGAATCTTTGTAGGCTTTGTTAAAACACTGTTTTACACGATATACTCGAAAACTAGACCATTTCGACCGTTGGAAATAGTTCAGATCTTAAAAATGTAAAAAGAAGTGAGTAGAAAGAAGATAATCCGCTGCTATGGTATGAACTCCTCGTCCTGAGCTCTGATACCACTTGTTGGACCGTTGTATGACCCTAAAACGTCAGTCAAGGCAGTTCATCTGAGTTTACAGAGGCGGAATCAAAGTAAACTAAGTCATAACAGCTTTAATCCTTTTAATCTTTCTTTTCTGATTGATTTAAGTGCTTGTACAAGGTTTTCTGATACAGATCCGTCAGCACTTCGTCACACATACAATGACCTCGTTATCTCCCTTCAAAGGACCAACCACCTATATATAAGGTGCCTGATTTCGCTTGAGACTATCTGAAGCGAAATCATGTGTTGTGATTTCGCTTCAAGCAACAACAATCCCTTTCAAGCGAAATCTCATGTATAACACATAAAAATCTAACTTAAACCCTAATGCATGTTTAATCAAACAATCCTAGACACAAGACTTGATAATGATGTAATCAACAGACATTCAGTGCACCAACAGAAAGTCTTCCTATTTATTTTTTGTCCTTATACAAGGCTCCTGAAGGTATAATTAAGATTCTTGAAGCAAAAATGAGTAAATTCTTATGGGCAGGGTCCAACGTTTCTAACAAAATCAATTGGGTGGCATGGGAATGGGTCTCTTGGCCTAAGAAAAAAAGGGGGTTGGGCATCAACAGACCCAAAGAGGTGAACGAATCTCTTCTTATTATGTGGGGATGGAGGTACAAGGTAGAAAATCATAGTCTATGGAGGAAAGTGGTGGATGCTTGTCATTTTAAAAATAACCAAAGGAACTTTCTTCCACTCAATGGCAACATTTCGGGATGTTGAAAAAATATTGTGAATCTATTTTTGAAATTTAAGTTAAATGGGAAGGGTCTAAATCAGATGATTTTGGGTAAGGTGGGCAACGGGCATGAGATTCGGTTTTGGATTGACATCTGGGTGGGCGATCTCCCATTCAAGGAAAGTTGGCCTCACTTGTTTTGTCTAGATTTGTTTAAAATGTGCAGGGTGGCGGACAAACTCCATATAGATCAGGAAAATGGAGATTTTTCATGGAACTGGTCCAGACATCCTGAGTCAGACAATGAGCTTAGGGAATGGCAGGAGCGTAAAGACGTTCTCAACCTAGTTACATTTTTCAACTAACAAAGATTCTTAGTTTTGGAACGATGGCGAATCGGGGAGTTTTTCGGTGAAGGCTGTTAAGAAGGCTTTAGTTGATGACAGAGGGGATAGTTTTCTCCCTAATTTTGTGTGGTGTAAATGGGTGCCTCTAAAATGTAACATTATTGTTTGGAGAGGCAACCTGGATAGACTTGCTACGAATGTTAATCTAAGAAGAAGGAATGTAAACATCACCCGGTTATGTGTCCTTTCTGTGACACTTATGAGGAAACTGTGGACCAACTTTTCTCAGCTTGCGTTGTTTCTAACTTGGTATGGTCGGGTCTTAGTGCTTGGTGCAACATCCCTCCTATTTTCATCTTCGATTTCAAGGACATTATGGAGTTTCACAATTCCTCTCAGTTTTGCAAGAAAGCGAAGAAGATCATTCACGGTCTAGTGATCATTACGTGCTGGTGTATATGGAAAGGAAGGAACGAGTTGGTTTTCAATCAAGTCAAAAGGGGTCCGCAAGATATCTTAGGGGAAATTAAGTCGAGGGGTTATGGCTGGGTTAGAAATAGATCGTCTTGTAAGTATATAAGATGGGAGGAGTGGTGTAAATATCTGATGTATATGTTGTAATTCTCTGCCCTTTGCCCGCTTGGGTCAGGGGTCTGTTTTGTTTGGCCTTTTGCCCGTTTGGATCGAAGGTGGTCTTTTAATGAAGTTTTCTTTTCAAAAAAAAAAGATAATTATCTATATCATTTGGAACTTCATCACCAATCATAACTTGTTGAACGGGAAGACCGGCTTGGCAACTTGTGGCATATCGTGGCACACCATGCTCCAACAGTTTGGCGACTCCATCCCTAACAGCAAGTAGCGGCAATCGGCAAGGAGGGGTGGGGCCTAATTTAAATAACCTTCCACTCCTCATTGATATTTAAACCCTCACATTTCATAATTATTTTCACTACGAACTAAAATTTACACACTTCGACCACTCCTACGAAAAGGATTATAGAGGTCAGGAAGGAAGAAGTGAAGACTGACTCGAAAAGATCCAGAGAAATTAACATCTTCCAAATGCAAGTTATATGGAAAGTTCCATTCGGGTAAGTGCATATTGTGACGTTGCTCGCAGTCCGAAGTGTAAGAGGATGGTTTTAGTGTTACCCGTTGACTTATGTTGACTGAGATGGAAGGTTCTACACATGGGTTGTTTGCATCATAGTTGTTAAAACGCATCGACTCTTGACCTAGGAGAGGCGAGACAATTGCGCTTTAAGTCGAGGAAAGTACGCTTTACTTCTCGAGGTGATGGTTCAGTCGCAAATTCCGACGAGATTCCAAGATTCTGGAGAATTTTCGGCCAAATTCTCTAATTTCCGGCAATATTCCACCAGTTTCTACTTTTATCTAAGGGGAACTACTTTTCTGCACATACTAATGTTTTAGGACTTTTGGTACTAAATAGATGATATTAAATGTTATATAATAGCTTTTTTATTGTATTTCAAGAATATTATTATTTTTCTAATACATAATATATTTTTAGTTTTTTTTTCGTGCGCTTTTTTTCCTTATGCCCTCACTTTTAATGCGTCATGCGCCTTGGCCCCAAGCAAGGCCTATGCGCCTTGGTTTGCATTAAATCTGGCAAACATAGTGATGTGCTCCACGTCTCGTGCACGTGTATTACTTTCTCTACAAGTATTTATCTACTTTAAATAGGAGTAATAGTGTTTTTTAGGGTTATTAGATTTTAATAATCATAACTTTCACCTATTGGCGGACCTTAATCCCAATTTAAAAAATTCCCTCTAACAATCCTAACTTATAAGAATTTGGCCCCCGTCGATCCTTTTCTAACTAGGTTAACCCAGTTAGTTTGTTTGCTGACAGGGTAACTTATGTGGCACAAATCTAGTAATTGGCTTATGTGGCATAAATCTAGTTATTGGATTTTAATAATCCTAACTTTCACACCACCTTAGTAGCCACCACCACCATCACCCACCACCACCATCAACAACCATCACCATCAGTCCGGGTTTCAGCAGCAATTTGTGGACCATCCACCCTGGGCGGATTAGGGTGTTATTAGTTGATATAGTTTGTGTAGGAAACATAAAAGAAGAAGGGTTACAAAGGCTTCATCTCAGCCTTGTTGGCCTGCATCTCAGCCAGCAGCAATTGCTTCTCCAAGCCTTTCACATCCTTCTCCAGTTTGGATATGGTTTTATCTTTAGCAGCAGCAATGGATAGCCAAAAAAATGACGACCATGTATCTTCAAGTTTATATAGATTCATTGCTAATCACTAATCACTTTAATGGCTCATATATTGTAAAACGTTAGAAACTAATCACATATTTAGAAATGGTTAGAAAATTGACCAATTCTTTCAATTCTTTTAGCATAACACAGGTACCTAGAGAGGAAAATGTAGGGGCATATGCTATGGCAAACTTAGGATCAACCCTAAAAACTCCAGAAGACGTAAAAGTACGTATCATTCACTTTCTCTTTCCTGAAATTGAAGAGAATGATATAATGGAGGCAGTAAAGGATACTACAACAACATCTAGTAATTTGCATTTCGGTTCAGGATCATGGATCCTTCCGATTATGAAGTTTATTCAGAATGGTGAAATCCCCGCAGGGGAGAATCCTAGACCCTTCAAAGTCAAGGTATCTCATTTTATTATACTAGATAACACTTTATATAAAAGACCTCTTGCAGGTCCCTATTTACGATGCATTAAGGATCCTGAAATCCAAGAGGTGTTAAAGGATTTCCATGGAGGAGACTGCGGAAATCATACAGGGGGCAGAGCACTATTTTCAAGAATACTTACGACATGTTACTTTTGTCTAACAATGAAGAAAGATGCCATAGACTATGCAAGGAAGTGTGATACTTGCCAAAGACATAGCAATATCTTACACCAGCCAGTAAAGCCTTTATATCCCATAATTTCCTTTTGGCCATTTACAAAACGAGGGATGGATATAGTAGGCAAATTACTAAAGGTACCAGGTGGTAAAGTCTTTATGCTCGCTATGACCAACTACTTCTCCAAATGGATAGAGGCAGAAGCCTTTCTTCAATTTATAGAAAAGGAAGTTATATCCTTTATCAAAAAACATTATTACTAGATTTGGAATTCCTTCTGAAATTATATGCGACGATGGATCCCAATTTATTGCGAATAGAACTACTACTTTTTGTGACAGTTGGGGGATCAATATGATTAGATCTACACCAGTTCATCCAAAAGCTAATGGCCAAGCAGAGTCAAGCAACAAGATTATCATCAATAACCTGAAGAAGAAATTAGGATCCAAGAAAGGAAAATGGGTAGAAGAGTTGCCTACAGAGATGGTGGTTCCTACAGCCAGAACAAATATCCGAGATCCTCACACGAACAGTGAAAATTTGATGCAAGACCTAGATGCAGTGGATGAGCTCAGAAACCTAGCGAGGATAAGGATGACTAGTTATCAACAAAGGATGGCTTGGGCATACAACAAGAACGTCAGGATCAAAAGATTTCAAGTTGGAGACTTGGTGTTAAGGAAGGCATTTCCAAACACTACAAACCCAGCTGATGGCAAGTTGGCACCTAAGTGGGAAGGCCTCTATATGATAGAAGTAGAGGCTAGAAGGGGGTATACAGTCTTTTAACAACGGAAGGTGATCTCTTACTAAGGGCCCGTAATGCTATCCATCTCAAGAAGTATTTTATGTAATAAGGATCAAAGAAAATTAATGGATTTAGGATCCTAATATCGGTAACACTTTATTTCAATTCTTTCTCTACTTTATATATTTTTTGTTATAAGGAAAGGATGTTAAGATACTTAACAGCCAATTTCACCAAGTTCTAAGTTTTACAAAAATCCTTGGCATCATTTGCATCTTCGGAGGTCTAAGGGATTGGCCACCTCTCACCTACGTTTAAGGTTTCTAATACCTTGTAAGGTTTAAAGGTTTTCACCTTTCATACGAATTGAGTTTTGACACCCCGCTAGTAACGCACGATTATCCAAGTATGGTTCGAGGCAATGGGACAAGTACATGCTTAGTAGCTGACAATTTCATTGTTTTTGGCCATATGTAGGATCTCAAGTATAATCGTAAACGTACCATACATCCATTATCCTAAGGTTTCTAACGTTTTCACGTTAGCTAAGGTTTTGGCATTTTCATGTCACTTAACGTGCGCTTGTCCCCAACTATCATGGGCTTGTCCCCAGTTATAATGGGCTTGTCCCAAGTTTGTTTGGCTTAGTCCCAAGTTGATTTAATAGGTTTTGGAGCTTTGAAGACTCACAAGTCCTTTCGAGAGGGATCCTGGATCATCAAAGTCTAACTAATGGTGACCAGTTTATTTATGATATAGTACCGGTTTAAGGTATAAAATCCTAACTTGGATTTTCTAGTATGCCTAATCTTTACTATTATTAATTTTTATTGACTCCACCCTATATTTTCACAAATAAGGATAGATGAATCATAGCTATCCATACAATCAGATTTTTCTAAGTATTTATGAAATAGAACTGATGATTTTGGAAAACAAACATATCAAGTAGAATTTTGAAACAAATAAATAACATGAGATATAGTCAAAAGATTAAGATTTTATTTAAAAAACACCACCGTTGTTACCAAAATTACTAGTCCGAGATTCACCAGCAATTTGTGGACCATCCACCTTGGGCATACTAGGGTGTTATCAGTTGTTATAGTTTGTGTAGGAAACATAAAAGAAGAAGGGTGTTGATGACGGGGGTAGCCCAAGACCAAATAAAATGGCTAAATATATAAATGCTCAAAAGGTTAAATGGTTCAATGGTTGAAAAGCTATGGAGATGATGTAAAGCAATACGGGAACAGTAAACAAGTCACATCCCCGGACAGCTCCACCAACTCGCCAGCCGCAAAAGCAAACGCAGGTCTGCAGAGCACACGCTATTATCCAGGGGTCAAAAGGCTTTAACCCCCGAAAGGGCAAGCCCCTCACTGTAAGCAAGGTCACTAGTGAAATGCATTCTTCTTTGGGAGATGTCTTCTCCTATAAATTGACACTTCATTTACTTTAGGAGACATTCCTGGCCAGCCCTGATTCTCGCAATCTCTGGTCATTCATCTTGGGTACTCGCTTTATGTGAGCTACTCACTTTCACATCCAACACACACATTCCGTTTGCTCCCACATCCGAATCTGAACACACTTCAGAGAAGGATCTTCAGCAAACAATAACAATAAACTAGTGAACCTCCTTCCACGTCTTGCAAACGTGGGGGGACCCCACGACCTGCGTTAGTCAAAGTTGAACCCTTCAACCCTTTTGCCTAACCGGTCCAGCTACTACCGTTGGTCCCTTATTTCTTGCACCAACAAGTTGGCGCCCACCGTGGGGCTACGCCGCTATTTCTCCTCAAAAAGACCTAGTAGTGTAACTCTCTTCACTTAAAATCACCATATCTGAAAGTGGGTCCCCGGGTGAAGTAAATCAGATTCCAAACATCTCTACCCCGGGTAGCAGCCAAGCTCATGTGGCTATACCAACTTCTTTCTCAACTCCGGGGAGCACACCCGAGTTCCTCACCCTCAACACACCAACTCCGTCCAGATCCGGAGTTCCTTCTCCCAATGTCGGTGTCTCTGATACCCCGGCGCGTGTTGAACTTACCCCCGAGGGGGTTGCCAACAATTTTTTGGAAGTGAGGTCTCTCCTCAACCAGCATGTGAATAGAGAAAGAGAAAAGGGGGTGAGAATCCGCCTAGATTATGACGAGCAGGAACCAACGTTGTCTCCTGGACCACCTCCCCTTCCCTTTACAACTAGAAATGAGGTTGGTCCCAGTAATCCTTCAAACCCTCACCCATACCTGTCCACAATGACGAATCCCACAATGCATCCCATCTTCTCTTCCCAACCAATTACTAGTGGTGCTCCTTTGGGATATGAGCTAACTCTTGACCAGCTCCTACAGTCCCCAGTAACAAGCTTTCCAGCATCTACAACAACCACGTGGGAGCAAGCTCTGTCCGTGCTCCCTTTGGCACGAAATGCTGTTATGAGCAATCCTCTTGGAATAAACTGCTCAGTTGCACCAGGAAGCCTTCAAGGCTTCAACCTCATGCCCAACATGATGACCCAAGTAATGGCCAACTTCCCATGGCAACACTTTATTAATCAGGTGTTAGCCACTCAGGGAAATAACGGTAATGGCAATAATGTGGATGCAAGGGCTGAAGAAGACTTGGCTAAACCATATAAGCCAAGTAACCTTTCATGCTTTTCACAGCAGATAGCTGATTACGATTTCCAAACAAAGATCAAGATGCCATCCCACATCAGGACGTATGATGGGACTGACGATCCTGAGGACCATCTTCAGATCTTTACCGGTGCAGCAAGGATAGAGAAATGGTCAAACGCTGAATGTTGCCTAATGTTCATGCAAACCCATGTTGGATCAGCTAGAATCTGGTTCAACGACTTACCTGCTCGAAGCCTTCGAAGCTTTGACGACCTCAGCAAGGGTTTCCTGGCCAATTCCTCCCAATAAAGGCGATATGTTAAAGACGCAACAGTAATCTTCCAGATAAAACAACGTGATGACGAAAGTCTTGGTGCGTTCATTGAACGATACAAGAAGGAGGGTCTGACTTATGTAGGGGCAGATGAGAAAATGAGAGTGGCTGGTTTCATGAATGCCATCACCTCTAAATATCTCACGAGAGATTTCAACAAGTCCCTGCCCAAGACCTTGGAAGAAGCCCTCGAAAGGGCTGAAGCCCACATCCGGGGAGAGGAGGCGGTAGACATTAAAGAACAAAGAAAAAGGGGATCCAGCTGGCGAAGCAATAGTCCAGCTAGGAAAAGGGGAAACTTCAAGTCCTATGACCGGCGGTCAAAGGGTTCAGACCCTCGAAGGTCTGAAGGCCGGAACCCTTCAAGCAGGGAGAAAGGCATAAGTTTCACACCCCTCACGAAGACTCCTCAAGAAATCCTCGCAACGGAAGAAGTCAAGCAAAACTTTCGGCCTCCTAGGCCTCTCCCCAAAAGCAGGAAAAACGAGAACTCCACACAATACTGTGAGTTTCATGAAGAAAAAGGTCACCACACCAATGATTGCTTCCAACTCAAGAAAAGAATTGAAGAAGCTGTTAAGTCCGGCGAACTCGCTCATTTGGTAAAGGGAGTCCGGGACAACATGGCTGAAGGAAAAGGTAAGGAAGTCAATATGGTGGATTTTGAGGGATGGGTTCCTCATAAAAGACAGCGGTTGGAAGCTTGGGAGCTTCAGTGTGTCTGTTTCCCCCAACAGAGAAAGACCCTCTCTCTAGCCCTCTTGTGGTAGAAGCTACTGTGGGAACGTTGCAAACACACAGGACATACATAGACACTGGGGCAACTACTGAAATCATGTTCGAAAAATTCTTCAACCGTTTGAGTAATGAAGAACGTTCAAGGCTTCAACCCTCTGTAACCTCTATAAAAGGTATCGCCGATATACCCCTCAAGCCTTTAGGGCAACTGACACTTAATGTTTGTTTCAGTGAAGGTTTGAAAGAAAGAACCCAACTACTCACCTTTGTGGTTATCAACATGCCCTCAAGTTATGATGTGATCATTGGAAGGCCAGGGCAGTGTGCATTCTACATGGCCGTGTCTATTGGCCATGGCACAGTCAAATTTCCCACCGAAAGGGGGATAACAACCCTTCAACCCTCTCAAGAAGCATACCTAGTTGAAGGTGAAAGTTCCAAAAGTGAAGAAGACAAGCAAAGGCTAATCATAAATCCTAAGTACCCTGAACAGAGAATAAGGGTCAATCCAAGCCTTTCACAAGAAACCCTTTCGTATCTCGAAAAGCTGCTAACACATTACAACGATGTCTTCGCTTGGTGTCCAGAAGATATGACAGGGATCCCTCGGGACATTACCGAGCATGAGTTAAGAATACCACCGGATGTCAAGCCTGTGGTCCAAAAGAAAAGAAGCCTACCACCCGAGAGGAGTCTGGCAGCCTGCCAAGAGGTTGAAAAGCTCGTGTCAGCAGGAATTCTCCGAGAAGTCAAGTACCAATCATGGGTTGCAAACCCGGTTATGGTCAAGAAACCTGACAACTCTTGGAGGATGTGCATAGATTTCAAGGATCTTATCAAGGCTTGTCCCAAGGATTGCTATCCACTACCGGAAATTGATCTCAAGGTTGACTCCCTCACCGGTTACTCGTTCAAATGCTTTCTCGATGCATACAAAGGTTACCACCAAATCCTCTTGAAGGAAGAGGATGAGGAAAAAACAGCCTTTCACACGGACAAAGGGATCTTTTGTTATCAAAAGATGCCTTTTGGACTCAAGAATGCCGGTGCAACCTACCAATGTCTCGTTGACAAAGCCTTTGCAAGCCAAATTGGTAAGAACATGGAGGTATATGTCAATGACTTGGTAATTAAAAGCAAGAGGGAATATCAAATGCTCAACGACATTCAAGAAACTTTCAAGAATCTCGGAAAGGTTAACATGAAGCTTAACCCGGAAAAATGCTCATTTGGATTTGAAGAAGGAAAGTTCTTGGGTCACATTGTTGGGAAACAAAGCATCAAAGCCAACCCAAACAAAGTGAAAGCTGTCCTCGAAACCAAACCACCAAAGGCCAGGAAAGAAGTCGAAAGTTTAAACGGGAAGCTTGCAGCCTTGAAGCGTTTTACCTCCAAGCTGGCTGAAAGGTCTCTACCCTTCTACAAAACGCTCAAGAATTGCTCTGATAAGAAGAACTTCATATGGACCGATGAGGCTGAAGAAGCCTTCAACCAGATGAAACAACATCTTGCTTCCTTACCAGACATCGCAGCTCCTGAAATGGGGGAACCAATTTCAGTCTATTTATCAATTGCTGAAGAGGCCATAAGTACAGTCCACATCATCGAACGGGACAAAGCTCAGGTACCCGTCTATTTCTTCAGCAAAACTCTAAAATTGGCTAAAACCAAATACCCCCCCCCCCCTTGAAAAGCTTGCCTTAGCCCTAGTTCAAACAGCCAGAAGGCTTCGAAGGTATTTCCAAGCACATCCTATACAAGTGGTCACTAACCGACCTATTAAGAATGTGCTTGAAAAACCAGAGAATTCGGGAAGACTGGCCAAATGGGCAGTGGAACTAGATGAACATAACATCACCTACGTCCCACGAAAAGCTATCAAAGCCCAAGTCTTGGCCGATTTCATCGTGGAAATCCCGAACCAAGCAATCACTGAAGTAAACACTACCACCACTGAACCTTCCAACCCTGAAGCCTGGAAGTTTTTTACCGATGGGGCTTCAAGTGTTGAAGGGTCAGGGGCATGGCTAATTTTGATCAACCCAGAAGGGTTGGAATTCACATATGCTCTCCATTTTGATTTTCAGACCACCAATAACGAGGCTGAATACGAGGCACTAATAGCTGGCCTAAGGCTGGCTAAAGAGATGAAGGTTGAAAAGCTTGAAGTGTTCACAGATTCGTTGCTGGTCTCAAGCCAAGTGAATGATAGCTACATAGCTAAAGAACCCAACATGAAAAAATACAGAGAAAAATCCAAGGAACTGATGAGCACCTTCCAAGCTTGCAACATCAAACAGATCCCCAGATCTCAAAACAAAAAGGCTGATGCCCTAAGTAAGCTTGCATCACTCACTTTCACCCACCTTACCAAGAAGGTGCTGGTAGAAGTGTTGAAGGCTCCATCAATCGATGAATTGGAAGTTCAAGATGTAGTTACCGAAGAAGATCCAAACTGGATGACTCCCATCAAAAAGTTCCTTAAAAATGGTGAATTGCCCAATGATCAAGTAGAAGCTAAAAGGGTTGAGATCAAGGCAAGGCAATACGTACTACAAGGGGAAACCCTTTACAAAAAGGGTTACCTTTTCTAAGATGTGTCGGTCCTGAGCAAAGTAAGTATTTGATCAAAGAAATTCACGAAGGCGTATGCGGAGCTCACTTTGGAGCTAGGTCGGTGGTTGCAAAGCTCATGAACCTTGGGTATTTTTGTCCCTCAATGCATCGTAATACAGCTGAACAGTTAAGGAAATGCGATGCTTGCCAGATTCATGCACCAATTCCAAAAAGTCCCAAGCATGAATTGGTCCCGATAACCTCGGCATGGGCATTCCATAAATGGGGAATGGAAATTGTTGGTCCATTTCCCCCAAGCAATGGAGGAGTAAAATTCTTGCTGGTGGCAATAGATTATTTCACCAAATGGCCCGAGGTCAAACCACTTGCTAAGATCACGGGAAAGCAGGCCATTGAATTTGTTTGGGAGAATATCATT
>JARYGA010046568.1:0-104138 GCA_030545235.1 Helianthus tuberosus
GGAGTGGATTTACCAAAAGAATTGTGCGAAAGGGATCGCTGGAGAGGTATATATGAAGGTTGTGTGTTATCGGGCTCGTTTTCTGACTGTGGCCCATAGGAGTTACGATAGGGAGGCGTTGAACTGTGCGAGACAGATCGTCTGGCGGGCTCAAAAAGGTTCCTCCTGTTTCCTTGCGGATCAGCACTTGCAGTCGTAGAAGGAGTTCGCCAGTGCGAAGTCCCGGCTTCGTGGTCGTTGGGGGCGCTCATCGGCCCCTTTCCTCGTCCTCCTCTTCTCATTCTTGGTGGCATAATTCCTGTCAATATAAACAAAGATAACAACAAGAATATAAAATAAAAGACAAAGTTAAAAATTTAAAACAAATTTGGATTGTTCCTATGTTCTTTGTCTAGACTCGAAAATTTTGGAATGTGCAATTGTGTAACTGAGATTAAACACAAAAGGCTAGTGTTTAATTCACTCAGCGTTGGCTCTGATACCAACCTGTCACACCCCGATATTTCCACGTTTGACCGGTGGGCCCGGTGAGGAGTATCGTGACGTGGTTGGTAACATTACAGTCAAACAACACAATATTTAAATGCACAGCGGAAGCAAATGAAAAATATATTTCAACCGAATATAATTGTAATATCAAGTATCACAAACAGTTGAAAATAATCCACATGTGGATCAAAAATAAATAGGAAACATTGTTCAACAGTTTTGACGTCCGAGCTTGCGAGACTTATTGTGGACGCTAGGAGAAAGCTAGCCTAGTTCGCTTAGTACCTGCACTTAACCTTTTTGGGAAAATATGTCAGTTTACACTGGTAAATACATTCAACCGGCTCATTTTGAAAAGTTTAATAAAATTGATTTGAATGCACGTGGCACAAACTTTTTATAACTTGGGATAATTATTTAAACATATAAACTTGTAAAAGGATTACATGTTCCTTATGCGTTCAGTAGCCCGGTTCGTGCCGGGTTAAAGATCAATAGACACACCACATTATTTATTTATGCACTGACGAGTGTACGCCTACACCCCGCGCTTAGGTCGTGGCCATTTCGTAAAATGATGCCAAGGATATCCGGGACATGGTCATTAACCTCCCAAAGGTGTTAAGCAAACAAAACATATTTAAACGGGTCATCTCGATAATACTTAACCACCAATCGATTAAGGTCGAATGCCCGACCAAGCGGTATTTTATATACCGTACCCCAAGCCCGTATAAGGGAAAATAAGTTAAAAGTATTTACCTTTGCAAGTATAAATCTCAATTAGCAAATGCGGGTAGCTTTTACCGGGTCTCCTATTCTGGAACAAAGGTTTATAATAACCTATTAGAATCCTAACGGTCTTTAGTTAAGCTTAAGCTTAGACCGGTTAGTTTTAAGGAACGATACGGTTCGAACGCGTGATTAAGCGAAGACCGGAATAGAATGTGATTTAGACCCGACAAGTTTGAAGACTTGTCTTATATGGGTAATCTAAACACATTCTGGATTTTGAGATAAAAATGATAAGGGTTGACCCGTTTCGGCCAATTTATGTAAACTAGTTACATAAACCGAACCGAACGCGAAGAATGCTTAACGGGTAACCATAAGAGCCATATGCAGGTTTCCTAAGTCAATATGCTTTAAATATGTTGTGACATCAGTAAGATATCTTTTATTACGCCCGAAACGAATTTAAACTCAAACTATGCCCCGTAGGGGTATTTTGGTCAATTATAAGGTTATAAAAGAGTTTGAACAATATTCTGAGTTACAGGTCTGATGTAATCAGTAAAAATACTTAATTTAGCAGGTCATATCAGTTGGTGATAAGTCTTATATGACAAAATGGTTTTAAACCCAAACTATGCGTTTAATACGTTTAAAAAGTCATTTTAAGCGATTTCCGGGGTATACAGGAAATCTGAGTTTTTTTATCAGGTTATAAAGTTCAAAATACCATATTTATTATATAAAATCAGTAGCAACTGGATTGGCGTCAAAATACTTTGTAGAACTCATTTTATGACCGAAAAGGGTATATTCGGTATTTACCGAATTAATGCCATAACCTTAGCTTATGAGCAGGTTAAAAATAATTAAAAATCTTTAAAAATCCCAAAATATTATATTATCTTAGTGGGCAAAAGATTTGGTGTCAAAAATTGGGTTTAGATAGGCTTTATGCTAATGACGCCGTTTAATTAATAAAAGGCGTTCTAATTACGCTAATGAGCATAACTCCTAATCTAGACCTCCAACTGATGTGAAAATTTAGGGACATGTTTATAAATCAGTAACTAAGGTTTCTACTCTTTCACATTTTTAAAAATCACGTTTTATGGTGAAAAGGGCATAATAGTCAACATAGAAGCAATTAACGGAATCATGCATATTAATTAGATAACTAATGAACCGAGGTGTATAATCACAGAGGGTTATACTAGTATGTAACCTAGTCCAATTAAAGCTCTAAGGCATTTCTAAATCATACTAAATCGGGTCAGAACTGAAGTTAAAGCAAAAGTCAAAGTTTTGCGACTTTCGGTTCCGAACCGGGTCTAAACAGAAAATTGTCGGATCAAACAAGCTTAGACCAGTTATTATACTTGTTACCAAGTTATATGAGTGGTAAAATAGGTTATATGCCTTCTACATTGTTAATTATGCGTTAATTCGAAGATTAGCATCCTGTTGACTTTTTTCTAGTCGACTTTGACCACACAAATGGTCTAGTTAGAGTGGGAATCAGAGGGTGCCCTTTTAAGGGTTTAATGCCCACATAATTACCAACTTATAACTACCTTCAATTCGACTAATCACTGAACCATTAATGATTAATCGCTAAGTCAAACGGTAATTACGACGGTTTGACTTTTAAGCTAAAACTAAGTAAAAACTCAATTAAGGAAGGTCAAGGGTACTTACCAAAGTCCTATGCATGACTAGGGATGTCTTGGATCTGCTTTGGAGCTCCAGAAGTCTTCAAGAATGCAGATGGAAGGTGTGATCAAATGGTTGCAACATGAGGGCCTTTTATAGTGTTCTTGATCCATTATGATAGTGACAACTAAGTCTATGGGGTGATCCAGATCAATAACAAGTGCTCCTAGGGTCTAAAAGCAATGTAGGGGTCGTCCAAGAAGTGAAAAATGTCTAACTAAGTCGGTTACAAGCTCATAACAACCAACTGTCCGATTTTCTGTTGCTGGGCACCCCTTACGGACCGTAAGGGGGTGGCTTACGGTCCGTAAGCCTTTTGCAGAAGGCAAAAACTCTTGACCTTTCAAGCATTCGAACGGGCAACCATGTATTACGAATTTTGGGCTTCTATAATTCAGTATGGGGCCTCATGAACGTGCCTTGAACAGTTTAGATCGCCTTTAATGATGTACATTTGTCTTGGACATTATCAAAAAGCCATGAACGAAGGGTTGTCGTGCATTTCTTCGTAGGATTTCACTTTTGCAAATAAGAGTCAATTATTACTAGTATTTACCGGATTTGAGTATATCAGATGTTTCTAATATATATTAGGGTCTTGGGATTTATACTGAGGTCGTTTAGAGGTATTTAATTAACATGTCGATGCTTTAAATCCGACCATACATCTTTGACTAGATCCGGGTTTATAACACTTTTGTCGTACATGACACGTGTCGTTATTTTATTGAACACGAAATTTCAAGGTGTCACATTCGGTTAAAGTTAAAACGAACAAACACATGTTCGTGTCCGTTCAATTCGTATACACAGACCTATACAAACAGAATGAAAGTTTAATATTACAGTCTAAGCTTTCCGAGAGGTTCATGAATTAAATCAGTAGGAAGATAATCTTCAATGTTTGGTCGATCTAGGTCTAATTCCATATTTGGTGAGTTCACCTTGCTCATCTTCCACCTACTTCACACACATATATATAAACATACACATATAATTATATACACAAACATCAACAGAAACCTCACTCTCTATCTTAACATATTCTACTTTGATTTCTCAAATTTGACGAAATAACATACGAATTTGATAACCCAAAATGCAAATTTGGAGAGGGAAGAAGTGGGTTTTTATGCTACTGTTTGAAAATTAGGAATTATGAGATGAAGAAGAAGACAACGATGAAGATTAATGGATGAATGTTGGCCCAAAAATCTATCGAGAAATAATTGAATGGGAAAATAAGGAATTGTAGATGAAATTATCAGCATCTATAGAAATTTTGGATTGAAAAAACAATTGAACAATTCAGATAAACATACCAGGATCAAGATAAGACCGATGTAAATAAAATCGTCTGATGAAATCGCCAACGTTGAAAACGCCAATGTCTATTACGGCTGAGAAATAGGGTTGGTGATTGTAAGGAATCGAGTGACAGAAACCTACATACGAACGAACAAAATCAAATATAAAAACAATCAAAATCAAACATACGAACGATGATCTAACCTTGATTTGATGATTATTTTGAAGATATGCACCGTCGGCGGAGAAGAAAGTATTCGTCAAAAACCCTAATTCGATGTTCAAAAGCGGGATGAGATTTAGGTTTTCTGAAAAATCGACATAGAGTAGATGACAATTAGGGTTTGAAGCGAAGCGGATGAAAGAATAGCGTGTGAGGGAAAAGATAGTAGAAGAATTGCCGCTCAAAATCAATCGAGCATGAATATCACAATGCCACGTGGCAATGATTGGCTTAAGTTAGTGACATGTGGCTTAAGATTATTTTGCTTTATTAGAAGTAGTAGATTTCAATAATTTTTTGTTTCTCATTACCAGTTATGGTATTAGAGCAAAGTCCTTTATAATTTGTTGCACTTCTACGCTTGACCTGTCACCCTTCTTTTTATCTTTTGCATAGAGTGAAGTTTAATACATAAACAACTTTAAATAGACAAGCTTGAAAAAAATATCAACCATTTACTAACTATTTTAAATATAATACATAAAATAGTTATGTATATGCATAACCGTCTGAAGAGGTATGGTCCCAAATCCTTGCCCACATGGCAAGGACCACACCCCTTTTCCATCCTACGTGGCGCTGACATCAACAAAATCATCCAGAACCTTCTAGAAGCTTCTGGAAAACATCAAGGTGGCACCAAAGATGCTCCATCTGACAAAAAGGATGACACGTGTCACTTTCCTCCCCTCGTGGGAAGTAGCAAGAGCCTTTATCTAATCTACTATTGAACCATCTCACCTGAAAGTCAGTCGCTACCTTAAGGCATGCCTTGACTCCAAGAGCTAACTCGATGGGACTTGCTTTCCTAAAGAGAAGACGAAGAGGATGACACTGGGGATCGTTCTTACTTAAAGAAATTCCCATGAGCTGCCTTGAGCTGGTAACTCCAAAATCGATGATTCTTGGCCACTGACTTACTGCTTTCACTCAAATGCCACTGATGCGTAAGACATTGAGTTGGACTACTTTCCTTCTGGTAATGCCTTTCCCTGTGGTCACCTTGCCCTTCTACTTACCGGCTTGGCTATTTCGAAGGATTCGCTTCGGCGGGTGATTGAACTAAAAAAGAATTCTTGAAAGTGGCACTCCTTCCTTGCTTCTTACCCCGTAGCGGGAGATTTTTTGACAATCCAGTCATCAAGCGCCAGGTAGACCTGCGACGAATCAAGGAGCAATCCGACAGTACCAGTACGACGTCTCCAGAATAGGCAAATGTGAGCGCGCCACATGTACCACTACACTGACCACAGCAGAGGAGACCAAAAGGATATTCCCCTTGGTCGGACAGCTGGCGCGCAACCACAGCTGGCACCGCTGCTCCTCCCTCCTTCACCCTCCGGCTATAAATAGGACCCTTCATCATCCAGGTTGAACAATCATACTCTCTATACTCCCACACTCTACACACACTGTTTATTCTACCTCAGAACAGTACTTATTCTCACGCCGGAGCCTGGTTAAGAGGGAAACCCCCATATTCCCCTCTTAATGAGACTAACGGTGTGCTGTTTTGCAGGACCCAGGTCGTTCCGACGAGTAAGAAAGGAGATTGAACCCACAGAAGAAATAACCCCACAGATTTACCCTGGTGTTAACCTGTGTTTCATCATTGGCGCCATCCACTTTTAGCAGAAACCACTCTCATCTCTTTTCTTTTCGAAAAACACTCGTCACAATGGCTGAACAAAACCCTTCTCACCCAGTAGATGGAGAAGTTTTCTTCTTTTGAACTCGTTTCGGACAATGCACACGTCCAAAGGGGTCAAAGGAACGAAACTATCCAAGAAGGGCCGATGAACAACGATTTTCCTAGCATCTTTGGGAGTGCATCCAGGGTTGTTAGCCAAAACACAACTGGTGCTACCTTCCAAACTCCACCTAGGATAATCACCCAAACTACAAACGGAGCCACTTTCCAACCTCCTTCAGGGGTAGTCCAACAAACACCTCCACCAGTGCAAACACAGAGCCATGGAGCTGGTCCCTCAGCTCCATCGGATCAAACTCAACTGAACTTCTCTGCACTACTGGGGCTACCCGAAGGAAAAACTCTGGCTTCCTGGTATGCCGAACAAATGGCGTCTATAAACCTTGTTTACACACAGCTCAGCGCACAACAAGCTCTGCTCCAAGCACAAGCCAACCAGTCCGCATTTGCTACCCCACCGCAAAGGCCTTTGAGCGCTCCCATGCCTCAACAGGCCAATGCATTCAACTTACGCCCTGAATCAGTACCTACACCAAACATCAGGAGGCCAAGCGCGCACGACACGCGCGATACATACGGAGAAACAGAAAGCAATTATGTGCAGTACTCTCACCCACCAAGGAAACCAATACAACGTCGTTTAGGTCCGCGCAACATAAACAACGAGCTCGATAACTATGAAGAGGAAGAGGAAGAGGACGAGACATACAAAGAGAGTACAATGTTCAGTAGGTTGCCGCCAGAGCATGAAGCGTACAAACCTCGCAAACGCGCAGGTTATAACCCAAAAGCAGAGCATGATTACACCTTGAGCTATCGTCCAGACGACATGGCTGAGAATTCAAAATTCATTAGAGAGATTGCCACGACCGCTATCGATAAAACGAAATTGCCACACAACGTGGGCAAATACAACGGGTTGACAGACCCAGATGATCACCTCCAAGTTTTTAATGGTGCTGGAGCAACAGGCGGATGGAACTTACCGACATGGTGTCATCTCTTCGCTCAAACCTTCGTCGGCGCAGCGCGCGTTTGGTTTGACAGCCTACCAGCAGGAAAAATCAAGTCAAGGGTCGATTTTCGAGAGAAGTTCCTTGCACACTTCTCTCAGCAACGTAGACACACCAGAGACTCAGCTGATTGTTTAAACATATGGCGCAGAGACCACGAGAGTGTGGAAGACTTTATCACTAGGTACAACAAAGAATGTCTGGAAATAGGAGATGTAGGCTAAAAGATGATGCGCGCACACTTCATGAGGGCAGTCAAGTGCGATGATCTAATCAAACGTGTAAAGGGAAGAAACAGAGGACCCAAAGATTAGGAAACCTTCATTGAAGCAGCCAAAACCATAGCGCAGTCTGACAGACAGTTGACCGGTGATGACCACCGTCAGCGCGGATATAACCACAATGACCGGCACAACAAAAAGGGCAGAGGCCAACCATGGAAAGCGTCCGGTCACAGAGAGAGAAGCCCAGCAAGGGAGGATGCGCGCCACACAATCAATCAGATAGCCCACCGGAAAGAGGTAAAAAGAGAAAACAGGGAGAAATAGTGGACACCACTAACAAAGACCCCTTCTGAGGTTTTGGCCACTGAAAATCACCAGTTCAAACCACCCCTACAAATGCGAAACAAGAGGGGTCAAGATCCCAATATTTTCTGCGAGTTTCACAAAGACACGGGTCACTTAACTGACGACTGCTTCAGTTTAAAGCAAGAAATAGAAAGGGCCTTAAGAGATGGAAAACTCACTCATTTGGTAAAGGGCGGAAAGCGCGACTACCGCCAAATACAAAGAAGAGAAGAAGGACCAGATAACAAAAAACTCAGGAAATTGGAAACCCACATGATTCAAGGAGTCAGCGAAGGCCAAAGAAAAATTACAACAAGCGCACACAGGACGACTCGTGGCGCGAAAGGCAGATTGTTTTTCCTATTGTAAGAGGAGGCCCAAGAGAAAGAAGACCGATAGTTATCTCGGGCGTGATCGGACACTACCAAACCGATTACATTTTCATTGATCCAGGGAGCACCGCGGACATCATATATGAACAATGTTTCAACCAATTCGATCAAGAGGATAAGGCACGCTTAGAACCAGTTGATTACCCATTCACTGGTTTCTGCAACGAAGCCGTTTTTCCCCTCGGACAGATATCGTTCTCGGTGTTACTCTCGGATGGAAGGAATTCAAGAACAGAAGATGTTACATTCATGGTGTTACCCGCACATTCAAGACATGACATCCTCCTGGGAAGAGAGTCTCAGGGGGACTTTAGTATAATTTGCTCCGGTCCACATTCAGCGGTAGGATTCCCAACAGAAACGGGGATAGCAATAATATACGCAAGCAAGGAAGTCTTAGCAACAGATGAACTCAGACCTGCAAAAGCAAGTAAACCAGCACCACGCGCGGAAGCGGAAAAATGGGTGTTGAACAGCGCATACCCGGAACAGACAGTTACCTTAGGACCTGCAATGTCCGATTTAACGCGCGCGGCGCTAAAGAAGCTGTTGTTTCAAAACATGGATGTGTTTGCCTGGACACCAGCAGACATGGTGGGTGTTCCACGGCACATAGCTGAACATCGATTAAACGTCTCAGAAGAAGCAAAGCCGGTGGTACATGCCAAACGCCATTTGGGACACATAAAACACGATGCCATGAAAGAGCAGGTAATGGAGCTGTTAAATGCAGGAATCATCAGAGAAGTTAGATACCAAACGTGGGTAGCGAGCCCAGTAATGGTACAGAAGCAAAACGGTAGTTAGAGGATATGTGTAGATTACAAGGATCTAAACAAGGCGTGTCCACGCGACTGTTATGCCTTACCAGACATCGATGAAAAGATTGATTCGCTGGCAACATTCCGATGGAAATGTTTCCTCGATTGTTACAAGGGGTACCGCCAGGTACAAATGGCTGTGCAAGACGAAGACAAAACCGCATTCCGCACACCGACAGGGCTATACTGCTACACCAAGATGCCTTTCGGTTTAAAGAATGCGGGCGCGACCTATCAGAGACTGATGAATGAAACTTTCCACGATGCTATCGGCAAGTATATTGAAGTGTATATGGATGACCTAGTTGTTGATGCACTTTGTGTGGACGCGACTCGGCTCGGTTCGACTCGGCCTTGAAAGACTTGAAGACACGAAGATCGAGACAAAGCTACAGCCAAGGGGGAGTTTGTTGGTGCACTTGTGTCTGTACTTTGTCTGTATTTTGTCATTATACCAAACGATGTCTTGTTAGTCTTGTAAGTTTGACCAAGTCAACCATCCTCCTGGTTTGACTTGGCCAAACAGTCAACATTATGTTTGTAAGATGTTGGGTCGAAGGATGTGCCATCGAAGGATTGCCTATATCCTTCGATGACCTGCTCGAAAGATAACCTTCGATGGATGGACCACGAAAGATCACATCTTTCGTGGTACATGTTGATCCTTCGAGCTGTTTCTGGTCGATAGATGATGCTTCGATCATCCTATCTGATCCTTCGACCGGACCTGCTGTTTTGGGTATAAATACCCGTGTGTTGTGTTCATTTGGATATACTGAGTAGAGACTAGACAAGAGAGACAGAAACAGAGAGAGCTTTCTGTTGAGAGCACACACACACGAGAGAACTTTGAGAGTTTGCAGAATACATCTGTGAACATTGGACTTGTAACCGAACCTTTCATACGCATTAATACAAGTAGTGTTAATCGTTGAATGTTGTGTGTTGTGTTTGTGCTTGTTCTCGTATAAAATCTCGGTTGCATGCTAGCTTGGATTCCGCACTCGCTAGTGTGTTTGATATAACAAGGATAAGGTTTGACATTTTCATTTTTGAAATGTAAAGACGGAAAACAATAAATAAATATATACAAAGATGCATTAAATAAATATTTACAGACATTCTTTTTGCGAGTTTCGAGGGTAAGAGAATCATATCAGTGTACGGTCATACCAAAACGCTCTTGTTGTTCTTTTAGTTAACATTAAGATAAGCATCCTATAACGATTATCGGTATTGTTGTCCACATAAGCTCAACTTATCATTTGTAATCATGGCGAGGGGATACGTTAAGGTATAATTTATACTTACCGACCGGTGTTCATCCACATCACAACACATTCCCGTATCAAGGTATGCACGAGGATTCATCTTACCGGTGAGTATACCGATTATCATCTGTTTGACCGTATATGATGTGAGATTCTCACTTATTTTGATTTGAAAATAAGCCCTATGTGATATAATCACTTATTGATGAGGAACTTGATTTTCAGATGCATGAGGGCACAGGAGCAAGTCCGTGAACAGGTCAGTACTTTCGTACAGCAGAGAGACGAACTTGACTCCCGCAAAGAATCTGTGATATATTATCACTTATTTGATTTGGACATGTGATTGTTGATCACTTATTGAGGTCGAATGCAGTATGAGATATGTACACGTATGTATGGTATCATGGAAGATCTAGACTTGCGTCCCCGTTATTTTTCGGTAAAAGATACAACCATGATACCCAGATGATAAGCAGCATAAAGACCGAAAATCTCAGAACCTCGGCAATCTCTCAAACGAAATTTCGGTACTAAGACCATATGCCAATGAATGGTTCCCACCCAGTCTTCAGTCAGATTTAAGTTTATATCACCCTGCACACTTTAAAATGATTGTGAGCCTACCGATACATCTTATATAGAGCTGCTTATCGTTTTGCATTTAAGGTTTAAAGAGGTTTGGACAGACCACTGATGTACTATCATTTTCTCTTTTGCTCGCCAGGAAACTCATTTTTGTTTTTCTATTGTTTTTGTGTTTTTGAAATTTTTCGATGTTTTTGGATTTTCAAATTTGGATTTACTCCCCCTAAAATCAATAAACTAAGATAAATTTAAAAGACACAAGGATATTTACAAAAATGATTTTCCGATGTTGGTTAACTCATGTTTTACCTCAATGCCGTTTACCAAAATTAAGTTTTAATCAGAAATGATTTAGCGAATTTTGGAAAAATCAGTTGGCATGTCGGTAAGCGGTGCGGACCATGACAGCATTGTCTGGCCAAAGAGTGCAGAACAAGATAATAATTCACAAAGCAGCTTAATTATCGACAAGTATAGGAGAGATTAGAAATTTAAAACCGTATCCTGCAACTGCATCGTGCATTGCAAGGAATCTGAGTGTTCTCCCAAACTGGATATCCATCCGGTGTGGATTTCAAAGTCGATTCTTTGTAGCTACTGA
The DNA here is from genome assembly GCA_030545235.1 of Helianthus tuberosus. NCBI lineage: Eukaryota > Viridiplantae > Streptophyta > Magnoliopsida > Asterales > Asteraceae > Helianthus > Helianthus tuberosus. Next base: position 11,432 of record JARYGA010046568.1, read on the forward strand.
GAAGTCTCTTGACAGCAACAAGATCATAAGCCTTTGGGTCCGGCTGGTCTTCCACATTGCACCAGCAAAGGTTTTTGTCTTTCTCTTTCAGAAGTAGTGTGCGGTTGTTCAATCCACGCCAAGGCATCCGCACACCCGGTTGATTTGTTCAACAAACACATTTTCTTCAATCACACCACGAAGAAATGTACACTGCACGTTCATCTTACAGGTTGTTGAACTTCAGACGTGCTGCAGGTGCGTACATTTTGATTTGAATCTATCCCGGGAACCCGATCAAAGCCTTGAACATCCACATTTTGAAATGATTGTCATTTTGTCGAAGCCTTTTAATTTCTTTCAACAGACATTTCTGTTTCCCTTTACTTTTTCTCTCCATCAAAGGCAGCAATTTCTTCTGTTGCCTATTTTGTGCAAGGATGCTCCACTATCAACAATCTTACGACTATCGAAAGTTCCTCCTGGAATATCCTACACACTCACTCAAAAATTAGTTGGAGAGAGGGACCCAAGCCTTTGTGGACTTGGGTCGTCCTTGATCATCAAGAAAAGTGATTTCAATCACTTGATGATTAGGAAAAAGAACCTGTGGTGCTCCCCCTGACTGAATTACCTGTTTTTGTTTCCAGGCTGTTTGTCCTTTACCAGTATTTGTATTAATTGTTTTAGCATTTACTGGTTTTACAGTTTTAGGTTTTGCTTGAACAGGTTTTTCTTCTTTGACCTCTGATTTTAAGGCCTTTTCAATTACCTTTTGATTCTTTTGTTTTAACTTCTTTTCCCTTTCTTTCAAGACACGTGGGTCTTGTTTCGGGGAAAATGTTCGTTTTTGGTAATTGGTTTCTTGGGGAGCACTTGTTTTTGCCTTCAACTTTTGCAGGTATGGGCAGTATCTTACAATATGCCCAATTGTGCCACACTCAAAACACATTCTCCGCTCTACAAACCTCGGAGAAACATGTTGATGATCAGACGGAGAACCAGACAATGAACTTTGTGATCTAGACGTGCTTGGACCTAAATCACCTCCGTTGGTGTGTTGGGTATAGTTATTCTGATCATTTCGTTTTAAAATTCTAACTTGTTTTACAAAATCAATGTTAGATTTATCCTTAAATGTTTCAAGTTTATCTGAACCCGTGGATCCAACAAAGTTCACTTTCGGTTCTCTTTTCTTAACAGGAGCTCTTTTGTTTTGCACCCATTGTTGTTGAACCTTAGGTGCTTGAACATTCTTGTTCTGAGCCTTCTGTCCCTGTATCTTACCTTTTCCGGAATTGACTTGTTGTTTTCGCTCAACTTGTGGTTTTTGGTTTCCGTATTGTTTTCTAATTTGTTCACACGGAATTGAATCACATTGAGTGACGGTGACTTTGCCACTTTTGTTCCCCAAAAACTTATCAGTGCATCCTTCAAAAATTTGCTCAATTAAATCTTGATTTACATTTTTAATTGGAAAATCTTTGTTAGAGTAGATTTTGCTATCTCCTTTGAGCGTGTACAACAAGTTATTCTCTTCACTGCCAGACACAAGGGACTCCATTGATTTTGACAGTTCAGTCTTACTCGGTTTCACTGGTGGATCACACAGGATGTGATTCTCGATTGGAATATCTGTTGTAACCGAGTTAGACTGTTGTTTCACAATTTCTTCAGATTCATCATCTGAAGAATCAGCATCCTCAACAATAGGAGGACTCTGTTCCTTAACACACGATGAATCTGTCTCATTCTCAGATTCAGATTCTGATTGACCCGAGGATGATGTACCAGTTGTGAACCCGAGGCCTGCTGCAAAGTCATCTAGATCGAGTGGCACAGTGGGTTCAAAACGGGGCATATCCTCGTCATCAGGCAATTTGGAGTAATTGTGATTCATTGGGGGAGGACATGATTTGAATCCAATACATGGTTTATCCCCCTTTTTCTTTCTCTCTTGAACGTCAATGATGTGATCCAATACAAAGCGGGAATTGGAATAGCTTTCCAGTTTCTGCTTAATTGTTTCACATTCACATCGAGCTGTTGCCAATTCTACCATTTGCTTTTCAATTGTGTCAATAAGATTATTGTTAGCATGTTGTTTTCGCAAAACAGCCTTTTGTAATTCTGAAACATCATGTTTTAATGACGCAATTGTTGCTTTAAATTCCTTTTCATTTCTGGTTAAAAACAAGTTAGCTTCAGTTGCTTTAGAGAGATCTACAATCAATTCTTGATTGTGTTTGTGTGTGACATCATATTTTTCTTGCAAAGCCTCGTGTTTGCTTTGCAATTCACACCACTCATCATTCAATGAAACATGTTTGTCTTGCAAGTCAAACAAACTAGCTTGTAAAGCATCATGTTTGCCTTGCAACTCAGACATGTTTGCTTCTAAATCAGCATTTTTAACACGCAAACTATCACAGTTATCACAACTAGCTACAGTGGGTTCATCGACACATACCTGACCTGATGAACTGTCGACATTAGCCATAAAGGCTGAATGGAGAGAAGACGAAGAGTAAGCAGCTTGATCCACATGATCATTTCCTGAAGTGGAGGATTCTTCATCTGAGCTTCCACTATAACCAGAAGAGTCTTCATCCTCAGAAGAGTCACCACCATTGGCGGAAGATTCTCCACCACTGGCGTGCTTTAAATCCCTTACGACTTCAGCAAAACATGCTGTTCCACCATTTCCTCCTTCTCCAAGCTGAAGCGACCAATCACAACCCTCATCTATTTGAACCACCAGCCCCCGGTTGGCATTTGATGACCCTGCTTGGCCTTGGTTGTTGACAGGGATCATCGTACGAACATTGTTTCTGTTCTGGTTCTGCTGGTTGCCTTGATTTCTGAAGGGGTTTTGGTTTCCATGCTGAGCTGGTCTTGTGCATTCCCTTTTGAAATGACCCCGTTCACCACAGTTAAAGCACGTTACAGCTTGCTTGTCGAACCCATACTTGGTGTCTTTCTTGCTCTCCAAGTTGGTTCTTCCCGTCCTTTCCATAAACTCCTTTGCTCTTCGAATTGCACTAGCAAGAGCCCATTTGATATCCATCATTTCAAACTCTTCCTTATCCACTTGCTGATAATCTTCATTGGTTAGATTGATATTCCCAATCTGACCTGCGACTAATCCACAATAAGCACTAACCAAGGTGTTCAACATCTCCATATGCTCCTTGGCTACTTCGACACTGACTTTGGAAAAGTTGGAAGTGTCTAGTCTGACTGTGTTAGGATTGGAAGTGGCTTGAAAGTTTGAAGAGCTTCCATAAAACCCTTGCTGTTGCGGTTGTTGCTGCTGAGCTGTCGGTTGTGCATTCGGTCTTGAAAACATCGTGTAAGCTGAAGGATCAAACTGATCTGTTGTTGAAGGTCCGGTGTTTGAGATGAAAGCTGTTTGAAGCTTCGCATGTTGAGAGGCTGGTCTTTCTCCACTGATACCTCCTGCAATCCCAAAGTACATCTCTGGATTTTGAGGAGTTAGTGTTCGTTTTGCCTTAAGCTTTTCTTCTACATCCTTGTTCTCCAGTTTTTGAATCAACTCATAAACGTTGATTGTGTCTAGAACACCATTTTCTTTGAGAATTTCAAGATAACTGCTCCACTTTGCTGGTAAGCTATCAGCGAATCTCTTCACCATTTCTTGTGGAGTGGCAGTGACTCTAAAACCAAACATTTCGCTCAACAAGTGATGGAACCTTGTAGATAACTCTGCCAAAGTCTCATTCTCCATACACGTGAAACCTTCAAACTCTTTCTTCAGTAATTCTTGCTTGATCTTTCTAGATTGAGCATTTCCTTCACAACGTAACGTGAGCATATCCCACAAGTTTTTAGTAGTCGTGCAGTAAACAAACTGGTGGTAAATGTCTTTGTGAAGAGCTTGTGTGAGAATCATGAATGCCTTCTTTTCTAACTCAAATTTCTTCTTATCATCATCAGACATAGTGCTGTAAGTTTCTGGATTAGATCCTGCAACTTCCAAATCATGGTCAAATGCGGTGAAGAAGCACATCCATAGATCTTGACCTTGCCCCTGAACATAAGTTCTCAGCCTTTCTTTCCACCATCCCCAATCATTGATATGATTTAGCTTTGGCGGTTTCGTGCTTGTACCAGTTTCACTGTCGTTCTGCATCATAGATTGAATGCTGTTGCTTTGATTTGTGACCAATGCCCATTGATTTGCAGTTATCATTGCAGCTTGAGGTGGGGCAATAGCCTGCATCCATGCTTTGTTGAAATCTGACGCAGATTGCGTAGCTGATGACTGCGTAGCTGATGTTTGTGGAGTCATAGATGTTAGAGTCCACGCGGTTGGATCCCACTGACCATTTGTTCCCATTTTATAAAAATTAATATATTAAGTGAAAATTGATTTAAAAATGAAAACAAGTTTTCTCTTTAAAAATTTAATTTTCACAAATTATGTTAATTTGTCGAGAGATAACAAACAGCCGAAAGATCCTTGATCGAAAGACCTGAAACACAAACTTGTTAAACTTAAACAAACTGGGATCGAAAGATCATCTCTTGTTCGAAAGATAGACACTTGTTCGAAGGATCAACAGTGTTCGAAAGATCACTGTTGAATTTCGAACAATGACTTCGAAAGATTCACCAAGACGAAGGATCCTTATCTTTCGAAATGTAACAGTAGCTCGAACAATATATCCCTCGAAAAGATTCCTTGGCTCGAAAGATAACTCACTGACTTCGAAAGATGTTCGAAGGATGGGTATCTGTCGAACCTCCTTGATCGAAAGATGATCTTCGACTTCGAAAGATATCTTTCGAACAGCTCTGACACGGTTGACAAATGTGACAGGTTGGTGAAAAGTTGACGGGTTGGTGAAAACTTTCGGCAGAAAGTATGTTCAGACCATATCTTCTGAACATGCAGGTTTCACCAAACAGGTAATGTCCAATATTTTAATCAGTTTACTCTTTTCAATGCACAAACAAGTTTAATATTCAAATTTTAAGATCAAAGAGTGTAATACTATGAACAACACTTGAATATGTCAAGAACACAGCTCAAAAATCTGAGTTTTCCGGTAAACCCACAAACTTTCGGAACACAATATTTGCTAAGATGTTTAACAAAAACCAAGGACTAACATGTAAACATGAAAAACAACAAGGTTTTTAGCAAAACACCAAGCAAAAGCAACAAGATTTTCCAGAAAAATATAAACTTCAAACACCCGGAAAACACCCGAAAACACTCGGTTTTAACAAGGAGAAGAGCCAAGGCTCTGATACCACTTGTAGGTCCCTCTCGAAGATGAGATAAAACCTTATCCTTGTTATATCAAACACACTAGCGAGTGCTGAATCCAAGCTAGCATGCAACCGAGATTTTATACGAGAACAAGCACAAACACAACACACAACATTCAACGATTAACACTACTTGTATTAATGCGTATGAAAGGTTCGGTTACAAGTCCAATGTTCACAGATGTATTCTGCAAACTCTCAAAGTTCTCTCGTGTGTGTGTGCTCTCAACAGAAAGCTCTCTCTGTTTCTGTCTCTCTTGTCTAGTCTCTACTCAGTATATCCAAATGAACACAACACACGGGTATTTATACCCAAAACAGCAGGTCCGGTCGAAGGATCAGATAGGATGATCGAAGCATCATCTATCGACCAGAAACAGCTCGAAGGATCAACATGTACCACGAAAGATGTGATCTTTCGTGGTCCATCCATCGAAGGTTATCTTTCGAGCAGGTCATCGAAGGATATAGGCAATCCTTCGATGGCACATCCTTCGACCCAACATCTTACAAACATAATGTTGACTGTTTGGCCAAGTCAAACCAGGAGGATGGTTGACTTGGTCAAACTTACAAGACTAACAAGACATCGTTTGGTATAATGACAAAATACAGACAAAGTACAGACACAAGTGCACCAACACTAGTCATTATGAGCAAAGAAGAAAATACAATGCTGATGAACATCCAAAAAACGTTCGACACCTTGCGCGGAGTAAGTATCAAGCTAAACCCAGCGAAATGCCCTTTCGGCATGGAAGAGGGAGAATTCCTGGGTTTCATCGTCACAAAAGATGGTTTCAAGGTAAATCCTGAAAAGATACAAGCAATCGAACGCATGCCTTCACCATCGACGATCAAGGAGATGCAGAAACTAGCAGGGCGGTTGGCAGCACTCAACCGTTTCCTGGCCAATCATGCAGCTAAGTCTTTTCCGTTTATCAAAACACTCTGTAACTGCATGAAGAAAAGCCAATTTCCGCGAGATGAAAGATTGCCTCATCAAGTTGCCAACATTAACTGCACCAGTCAAGGGAGAACATTTGGTGCTATACTTGTCAGCCTCCGACAGAGCAGTAGGAGCAGTGCTACTTGTTGATCGACAAGGTGTCCAAACACCAGTTTACTATGTGTCACGAACATTGACCGACCCAGAAACCCGGTATGCCATCATGGAGAAACTAGTACTCGCATTGATCCATGCATCAAGACGGCTGCACAGGTACTTTGCAAACCACGTCATTCACGTGTTAACAAACTACAACATTGGCAACATCCTCGCAAGGCCAGAGATTTCAGGAAGACTAGCAAAGTGGGCGATAGAACTCGGGGGCCATAATGTGGTTTTCAGGCCAAGACCAGCAATTAAGGGCCAAGTGCTAGCAGACTTCATGACAGAAGTGCCGGACGACAAGGATCGGGAGTGTAAAGCAATGGAAAAAGCCGAAAAACAGCAAGTAGAAGAACCGTGGTTGTTATATACAGACGGCGCGTCTAACGAAGACGGCGCAGGTGCAGGACTTCGGCTGGTGAGCCCGGACAAACATGAATTCACCTACGCCATACGTCTGGATTTCAAGAGCACAAATAACGAAGCCGAAAATGAAGCTTTCCTCGCTGGCTTAAGACTGGCAATCAAAATGGGAGTTAGACACATCGAAGCACATGTAGACTCCATGTTAGTGGCCGGACAAATCAACGGGCAATACGAAGCCAAAGGAGAAGTAATGGCGCTCTACCTGAGTCAAGCAAAGACGTTGCTACAAACCTTCTATTCTTACAAGGTGCACCATATTAACAGGAGCGAGAACAAACCAGCAGATGCACTGAGTAAACTCGCATCTACAAGTTTTCAACACCTAGCGAAGGATGTGCGCATAGAAGTTTTGAGCAACCCATCAGTGCCGCTGAGAGAAGTAAGCGTCATTCAAGTAGGAACAACGTCATGGATGACTCCGATAATAGCATACCTTCAATCTGGGATACTCCCGGAGAACAAAGCTGAAGCGAGAAAAATCCAGTACAAAGCTAAACACTATCAGATGGCTGATGGAATTTTATATCGGAAGTCATACCTTGGGCCACTGTTAAGATGCGTCAACCCCGAAGACGCAAACTATTTGATAAGAGAAGTGCATGAAGGTATTTGTGGTATACATGCCGGACCAAGAATGGTGGTGGCGAAGGTGATGAACGCTGGGTACTAGTACTGGCCCGGGATGCATTTAGACGCGGTAAAAGAGTTAAGGAAATGCAGTGGATGCCAAAGACACGACCCCAAAACGATGCGCCCCAAGAATGAATTGGTACCAGTCACAACGGCGTGGCCCTTTCAGCAGTGGGCAATAGATATGGTCGGCCCTTTCCCCGAAGCCCCAGGCGCTGTCAAATTCATAATAGTCGCAGTCGACTATTTTACCAAATGGGTAGAGGCAAAGGCACTCGCATCGACCACATCCACTGTCGTCAAAAGATTCATATGGGAACAAATCATATGCCGTTTCGGACTACCACTCAGGATCATCACTGACAACGGAACGAACTTTGCTGCAGACGATCTTCAGAAGTGGTTTAAAGAATTACACATTGAGCACACCTTCTCCTCGGTAGCACACCCACAGGGGAATGGTCAAGTGGAAGCCGTCAACAAGAGTATCGTTGACGGAATCAAAGCAAGATTGGGAGACAAAAGAAGAGGTTGGGTTGATGAACTGCCCAGCATATTATGGGCCCATAGAACAATGCCGAAATAAGCAACGGGGAGACACCGTTTAGCTTAGTTTATGGGTCCGAAGCTGTGATACCAGCAGAAATCGGGCTGCCATCACCAAGAATGCTTTCCATGAACGTGATCAACAACGAGGAAGAGCGGAGGTTAGACCTTGATCTCCTAGAAGAAAGGAGAGAGATGGCGGCGATAAATGAAGCAAAGTACAAGACGAAGCTGGAGAAGTATTACAACTCCAAAGTCCGCATCTGCACCTTCAATCCAGGAGATTATGTCCTAAGGGACAATGAGGCGTCCAATGCCGAGAAACCGGGAAAGCTAGCCCCCAAGTGGGAGGGGCCTTATGTTGTTGACGCAGTACTCGGAAAGGGAGCCTACAAGCTGCGCACCATTGACAACAAGGAGATTCCACGAACTTGGAACGCTCAACAGCTAAGAAAGTGTTATCTGTAAAAAGGTTATGTAATTGCAATGGCTGAATCGCCAACACATTCATAGTAATACAAGAAGTGTTTGGCTATCTTCCTATTATGCAAATTTCTTGTCACAACTGCATATATTACTTCGGGCGTACACGAAAACATCAATGGCTCGACCATAGGAAACGTTGTAGACCTCCAAGGCTCGTCACAACCAAGTGCACAGCCGGGTCAGAAACACAACTAAAGCCTACAAAACTCCAAAACAAAACTTCATGCCCACATTAACACGAAAACATCGATCACAGGATAAACAAACATTGTAAACACCCCAAGGCTGAGCACAGCTGGGTAAACACAATAATCTGTAACTCGATCACTTCGTATCCACGAACCAACCTGCGCACATGAACGACAGAATAAAACGTTGTAACTAACACAACAAAATCTGTCAGCGCCATCATTCATTCGTGATACCTGAATCAAAGTAATTATACATGCACATATTATGACAATAACAAAATTCGTATAAAACAAAGGCGAATACCAACATAAGAAACGTCAAGCATAGTCAAATATTCACAGGCATAACAAGTAAGCAAAAATTAAAATTGTTCACGAAATTGTCAAATGATTACAGGATCGTCTAAGGCCATACGCGGCACGCAGGCCGGAATCCTTCATTCAGGATGACTGGTCCCAGCACCTCCAGCCGCGTTACCTTCATCGCCAAGAGCCTTCTTCAACAAGGCAACACCATCGGGCTTCCGAGCCAATTTTTGGGCAACTTTGACAACCCCAAACTCAAGGGACTCAAATCCTTGACATTTTTCAGCGTACCGGGCGACACAGTCAGTCTTGTACAACTCAAAATTCTTTAAAGGTTCCTTCGATTCAGCTACAGCTCTTCCTTCCGCATACCCTTCTTTTCGACCAAGATCGCGCGCAACTTCCCCAAGCTCATACATGTACTTAGCCAATTCCTCAGAACCGGCAATACGCTGAGCGATCTGCAAGGCAGTACACACATAAAGAAACAAAAAACAACAAAAACAAACAAACAACACAAGAAACAAAGGAAGTTACCAAAGGTACAACACGTGATAGTAACCACTTGCAATCAGCAGAAACTTCTTCAACCAGAAATTCAGAGACCTTGCATTCAGCAGCCTTTTCCTCAAGAAGGCGTTCAGCAACTTCACAATCAGCAACCTTCTGCTTAGCAAGGCTTTCTAAGTTAGCAATACGATCAGCATACTCCTTTTCTTTCTTCTCAAACGCAACACGCGCCTGTTGAGCTTCCTCAGCAATCTCTGTCTTTTTACCAGACAAACGCACAATAGTGTCACGTTGAGATTGCATCTCGACATTAGTACGTTCACAGGCGGACTCCCAGTCCTTTTGCTTTTGAACGTTGACCTATTTCTCTTGCTCGAATTTCCGTTCAGCATCCGCAAGCCTCCATAGTAAACCCTTCTTCTCAGCATTAAATTTTTCTTTCTCCTCAGCAAATGCCTTCTTCTCATCCTCAAATTCAGCCGTCTCCTCTCCCATCAATCTCCATTCATGCACAATCTCTTGAGAAGTGGCGAGATGGTTAACAGCAGCACGCACATGATCATCCAACAACTCAAACCGATTGCGTTTCTTTTGAAACATTCTCTCAGCTGGGGGGAGAGAGAGCGAGAAAAAATCATGACAGTTACCCAAATCATTCATCCTGGAACCCTGGGTTAGATTCCAGTGAGGGGCATGAGGAAGATCATCACAAGCAGGGTTCTGTGTATCAAAAGAATCAACACGAACATTCTCAAACTGAGGGCTGCGGACAACACCTGAAGTAGCCCCACCACCGTCACCCGGAGGGCGTTTAGTGTAAATGGTTTGATGTGGAGCAGTTTGACTGGACTCCACTGTATTATCAGCAACCTTACCTCTACCACCTCCACCATCGCCACAAGCAGTATCACCACCACCTTCACCCACCTGCTCAGCATGCACATCATCTTCTCTCCTCTTCTCGCCAGGGGCATCATGAGGAGGAGACAACCCAAATGTTCTCGACGGCGGAGAAGCAGGAGGAGTAATTTGCGAAATATCAATATTGCGTGAAGTCTTGGCTGGCTTGGCACCTGAACGAACAAGACATTTAGAGAAAAGAATGGAAAATAAGCAATCAAGAACAGCCAAACGGAAAAACTGATAAAGCGAGTACCAGAAGCTTCATAAATTTTCTCCAACAGGTTCCCTTGTTTCTGAGTGAAAACGCCCAGATCAACCTCCGATTCCGAAGGAGTTGGAGGAGTCTCCTTCTGAAGTTTAGCCTTTTTCGAAGCAAGAAGAGCAGCAGCCTGCTCGTCAAGTTTCCGCTTGTAGTCCTCAACAGCTTTTTTCTTCATCAGTTCCGTCAAGGTAGCGCGGTCGTCCGGATCAGATCCACGATGTTTCTCTCCGCTCCCTAAACCGGACAACGTATCAGAAACTACAACGTAATCTAGGACAGGGAGAGTAGAAGGTTGCTTACGAGGAGTTTCAGCAGCATGTTCCTCAGCCTTCTTCCCTTTCCCCTCTGGTTTGTCAGCTTTCGTTCTTGTCCTTGTTTCCAACTGCTCAGCAGTCTCAACCGGAATTTCGACATCATCATCAATAGGCTCGTTCACCGGCTCATGCACAACCCCTTGCGTCGGACCTGCACGCGGGGAACGAGAAGTTAGGCCTTCAAAAGATCTGCCAGACCCATCACTCGAGAGAACAATAACTTCCTCTCGAATAAGATCAAAAGCATCATCATCATCCTCACTATCTTCACCTAAGACAGCGTTGGCATAGGTGGTAAAACTATCGTTGGATGGATGCAAGAAACGACTGCGAATCTGATCCAACCAGGGTTGTTTCTCAGCCCTTTGAATCGCCTCAACCATAGCACCACCGGCTTTCAAATCCAGAACATTCAACAAGGTGTAACCCACTGCAAAAAAACACACGAAGATGAAGAGTAATGACAAAAAAAATATAATATATACAAAAGAGAGACAAAAGGTTATGGAACAACACATACACTTGCCATTATAACCATAAACTGGAACCCCCAAAGGATGCTTCGGAACCCACAACATACTCATCCCAGCACCCACCAACGCCAACTCCTCAAGCTGAAGAATAGGAGTGGCTTTATGAGTCAACTTTTTGTACCAGGCTTGCTCAGAAAAATCTGCAACCACATCAACCTTGGGGATCCCCTCACTCCCTGCCCGGTAATGCAGATCCACCGGGATAACCCCTCGACGAATATAGAAAAAATTTTGTGTCCAGTCGTGAAGACTCTTCAAAGGAACAGAACAAACCGGAGCAACACCGGTCCGAGAGTTAAAAGAATAAAAACCACTTGTATACGAAACGGTATAGAAGACGTTGAACATCGCAAACGTTGGCTCCAAACGGTTAGCCATGCAAACAAACTCGAAATGAGTAATACGGGGAAGCCCGATAGCATTGATCTGAGAAATGTGAAGCACATAGTTCCTCAACACATCGGCAGTAAATCTAGTTATCGGGAGCCTGAAGTTGCCTTCCCAGAAGAAAGCAGCATACAAAGTAATATAACCGGGAGGTGCGTCCATGGCAGTAGAACCCGGGGTGGGGAACTGAGCACCCCACTCGGGAAGGAAACCCATCTCCCTCACCAAGTTATGAAACTCCTCCTCCTTCCACCCTATTATCGCCTGATCCGGGCCTCGCGGAGTTTTACCTTTGTTCCTCTTCTTCCTCGATTAAGGATTCGCTCCAGACATAATGAACAGAAGATGAGAATGATAGTAAGAACAAACTCAAGAGAAAGGGGGAAGAAAGATAAGGAAGAGAAGGAACTATGAAAAATTCTGGAGTTCAAATTTTGAAAAGTAAAGAAGACGGAGAAACCGCCTTATATTTATACCCATCGCATTTAATGCGATGGGTAGTGGGCCGTCAGAATCCAGAAAAGCAATCAATGGGGGAGAGACACGTCAGAAGAGAGAGAAGACACCACCTTTTTCTTCGAGAGCAGGTAAACAGACGCCTGACACCACGACAGAAAGTAACTGACATGACTGAAAAGGCGCCTGTTCACCTCCGATAAGACAGGGGACACCAGACAGTCACATCAGTCGCTACCTCCCAAGACAACAAAACTTCTTCCAGAAGAAAACAACAAATGCCTGCACCGTGCGCCATGCGTCCATTTGGCTCAACTTTCACAAGTCGCCAAAACCCATGCGCCATGCGTCTATTTGGCTCAACTTTTACAAGTCGCCAGAACCCATGCGCCATGCGCCCATTTGGCTCAACTTTTGCAAGTTGCCAAAACCCATGCGCCATGCGTCTATTTGGCTCAACTTTTACAGGTCGCCAAAACCCATGCGCCATGCGTCCATTTGGCTCAACTTTTACACGTCGCCAAAACCCATGCGCCATGCGTCCATTTGGCTCAACTTTTGCAAGTTGCCAAAGCCCATGCGCCATGCGTCCATTCGGCTCAACTTTTGCAAGTTGCCAAAATCCATGCGCCATGCGTCCATGTGGCTCAACTTTTGCAAGTTGCCAAAATCCATGCGCCATGCGACCATTTGACTCCATTTTTCAAGTTTCCCATTACAAACACACGCCATACAAACCACTACCTTCATAAGTCCAGAATCCCTCCTAGACGATCAACTCAACTAGAAGGCACACTGGACTGGGGGGACTTGAAGAGGTATGGTCCCAAATCCTTGCCCACATGGCAAGGACCACACCCCTTTTCCATCCTACGTGGCGCTGACATCAACAAAATCATCCAGAACCTTCTAGAAGCTTCTGGAAAACATCAAGGTGGCACCAAAGATGCTCCATCCGACAAAAAGGACGACACGTGTCACCAGTCATCAAGCGCCAGGTAGACCTGCGACGAATCAAGGAGCAGTCCGACAGTACCAGTACGACGTCTCCAGAATAGGCAAATGTGAGCGCGCCACGTGTACCACTACACTGACCACAGCAGAGGAGACCAAAAGGATATTCCCCTTGGTCGGACAGCTGGCGCGCAACCACAGCTGGCACCGCTGCTCCTCACTCCTTCACCCTCCGGCTATAAATAGGACCCTTCATCATCCAGGTTGAACAATCATACTCTCTATACTCCCACACTCTACACACACTGTTTATTCTCCCTCAGAACAGTACTTATTCTCACGCCGGAGCCTTGTTAAGAGGGAAACCCCCATATTCCCCTCTTAACGAGACTAACGGTGTTGATGTTTTGCAGGACCCAGGTCGTTCCGACGAGTAAGAAAGGAGATTGAACCCACAGAAGAAATAACCCCACAGATTTACCCTGGTGTTAACCTGTGTTTCATCACCGTCTATTCTCTATCTCACTAAAACTTTTCATTATCCTATAGGGATTATAGGGATGAGATTTTTTACCGAAATACCGGTACCGTACTGATGCCGTACCTTACCGATCATAAACGATACCGGTATCGGTAATAGATTTTTCGAAATTCGGTATCGGTAAAAAACGGTATCTGTACCGGTATTTTTCGGTAAATACCGGTATTAATACCGAATTTAATAATGACTTTATGTATTTTGCTATTATCTTAGATCGCACTATGAAGTTATATTTTCTTGAACATTGTATTACAATAACCAATATCAAATTTCTTTTTTTTGGTAATTTTTTATCAGTTATGATGATTTTATAGACATGTTGGAATTTGGATGTTAAAAGTCGAACCCATGGATGTTTACCTTTTGATTTTTTTGACTACTTAATATGTTTACCTTTTGTTTACACTCCTCTGTATATTAATGTCGTTCAGTTAATAATGGATGGATGAGTTGCACATGAATTTTTTTTAGGTAAAACAATGGATGACACCAAAGCGGTACCAATGTGGTAAAGTACCGAAATACCGGTACCGTACCGCTACCGAATCTATATATACGGTACGGTAATCGGTATCCACATTTCCTCAATTTCGGTAACGGTATTTACGGTATCGGTACCGGTACGGTACCGGTATCGTACCGATCTCATCCCTATTATCCTACATATACATTTACAAGATGGGGGGAATAGTGACAGACAGCTGTCTGGCACTCCCCCATTGGACCAACACGTTTATTGTTTTATATCCATTTTAAAATTACGTTTTTGTTCCTAGCTCAAAATAAAATTATGCTTTTTGTCCCCGTCTCAAAATTACGACCTTGCCCTCAATTCAAAATTACGACTTTGCCTGGCACTCTCCCATTGGACCAACCAGTTTACTATTTTATACCATATCTAAAATCACGTTTTTGTCCCTCTTTAAAATTACGTTTTTGCCCCCAGCTCAAAATAAAATTACGCTTTTATCCTCAGCTCAAAATTACGATTTTTCCCTCCATTCAAAATAAAATTATGGTTTTGCCCTCAGCTCAGAATTACCTTTTCGCCCCCAGTTCAAAATAAAATTTTGTTTTTGCCCCCACTTAAAAATTACGATTTTGCCCTCTATTCAAAAATGTGATTTTTCCCCGTTTAAAAATTGTGATTTCGCACTCAATTCAAAATTACGTTTTTTCCCCAATTCAAAATAAAATTATGTTTTTGCCCCCAACTCAAAATTACAATTTTGCACTCGGTTCAAAATAAAATTGTGCTTTTGCCTCAAGTTTAAAATTATGATTGTGCCCTTAGTTCAAATTTGTATTACGTTGTTACCCAAAGTTAAAAATTACGAATTTGCCCCTGTGAAAATTTACAATTTTGCCCCAGGTTCAAATTTACAGTACTGCCATTACTTTAGCTTTTGTCAAATTACGATTTTACCCAATCAAAAAATACAACTTTCCCTCAGTTAAAAATTACAATATTGCCATTGTTTTAGTTTTTTTTTTTATCAAAACTATAAAAGTGTTTTGTTTTAATTGGTTGACTCGATTTAATTGTTTTTCGTATCAATGAGCTGACTAACACTCGCTCATTATTCGGCCATCGCACCGCAACGCGGACGGGGCACCAACTAGTTATTATTCATAAATGTTAGACAACCTTGAAAACAACATCAACAGTTGTACTAACTGTTTCAAATATAATACATAATATAGCTATGTAATTGCGTAATCATCTATTTTCTCTCTCGCTACAACTTATCATTATTATACATAAATGTTTATTTTAATTATCTATTTTTTTTGAACGGCCAACAAAAACACCATCATCCGGGTAAACCCAATGACAAAATGCTACCCACACCTACGTACGCAAACAACGCAAGTGACCCGACCCGCCACCATTCTAAAGAAAATCCACCGTCCGAATGCCCACTGCGATAAAAACTATGACTCAACCCAAAACAATTTACTCCAGACAAGACTTGTACCCATGACCTCTGTGTTAAAACATCATCTGCTTAAAACCCCGAATTAAAATAACTTTATATTAAAAAAAAATAATAATAATATTAGGCTGATTCTAAACACACCCCTCCTGATTATACCCCCTTGTGAGAGGAAAATTGCCGGTCACACGGGAGCCCCACCTGTAAGTATATGAGGGGGTGTAAAAAGTAATTAGGTGGTGTAGAAAGTATCACCTAGGGGTGCAAACGAGCCGAGCTACTCGAGCTCGGCTCGAAAAAAAGCTCGACCGAGCCGAGCTTAAACGAGCTCGAGCTTGAGCCCGAGCCTAAAAACAAGCTCGTTTACTAAACAAGCCCGAACCCGAGCTTCGCTTATCGAGCTCGAGCCGGCTCGCGAGCCTAATCGAGCTTTCTATTTATATATTTTTTATTAATATATTAAACATATATTTATATAATAATAATTATCATTTATCTAAACATAAATAAATAACTAAATTATATGTATAATAATAATTATAATTAATATAAATTAAATAATAAATACTAAACGAGTCGAGCCCGAGCCGAGCTCGAGCTTTTTAAAATTACCTTCGAGCCGAGCTCGAGCTTCAGAAATAAAGCTCGAATCGAGCCGAGCTCGAGCTTGAGCTTTCATATGTTAAACGAGCTCGAGCTCGAGCCTGGTCGAGCTCGGGCTCGGCTCGGCTCGTTTGCACCCCTAGTATCACCCTAATATTACCATTATTTCAATTAACCATTTACTTTACCAAACTTTTTTTTTCAAGAATTTCACATCCACAACACACACTCCTAAAAGAGTCTCATCTCACAAAAGTCGAAAGCTTCCATCTTTGCAAGTGTAAATTCCGATCGTCAAGATAAGCAGACGACCCTAACCCCCCTTCCTCTCATCATTTCACAATTTGCGGTAATTTATTTCTTCACCATATTCTTCAATCCACACAACATTCACTATAATCTCCACCCCCTTTTCGATTTGGGTGTTTTCAATTCAATTTGCTCAGATCTTTTTCTTATAACATGTTAGATTTTCATTTTACGCAATACCCATATTCTTTGATGCATGAATTTGTACCATTTTGTTGTTTTGTTTGACTGATTTTGCTGGCGGCTCTTGTTTTTCTGAATTAGGGTTTCGGTTTTGATTAATTTTGGTTGAAAGTTGTTAAACCCTGTTGCTGTTTTGGGTTTGATTGAATGTTGTTAACATTTTATGTGAAGGGTTTTGTTAAATTTGGAATTTTGATTAACAATAAGTTTTTTTTTTGGGTTCAAGATTGTTTAAGGTTTAGGTATTGTTGTTATGATTGATGCTCTTACACTCAATTAACATTTTTTTTGATTTACGAATTGTTCGATTTTGGGTTTGAGTTTCGACTATACATGTGCTTGTTTCTTGGTGAATTAATCAAGTTTTTTAGCTTCAAGATGGTTAAAGATTAAGACATTGTTGTTGTGATTGCTATTCTCCCACTCGATTAACGTCGTTTTTACTTTTAGTTAATGAATTGATCAGTTTTGCGTCAACATGTGGTATTAATTTCATATATACATTTAGGGGCTGTTTGTTTACCTCTTAATGAGGCTCTTAATGGTTCAGACCTCTCCACTGGTTCAACACTTAATGGTTCAGACTGTTTGTTTCGTAAGCAGATGTCTGAATGGTTCAGACATTTGCCTCTGAATGATTAAGTATTATACAGAGTCTGAATGGTTAAGACCTCTAATCTGAATTGGTCAGACATTTGCCTCTGAAGGGTTAAACATTATACTACCACTTAATGGTTCAGACTTTAAATAGCTTGCGGTTTAAGTTTTATCTATTAATTTACTTGTTATCTGGTGCATTTGATGGTTACAACTTTTGTCTGAATGATTGTTATTTGCAGACAGAATGGCATCCAAGCTAAAACAGTTGCAATCAAAGGCGACTCTAGCGTCAGAGTTCTTGTCGAAACATGGAACCACTTATTACAAGCAATTGTTGGAGCAAAACAAACAATATATTCAAGAACCAGCCACTGTTGAGAAGTGCAATGAGTTGTCCAAACAGCTGTTCTACACTCGTCTTGCCAGGTTAAGCATCTGTTTTTATGATAATTGTTATTTTACTTTTTGGTTTATGATAGTTGGGAAAAATTAATTTCAAAATTCATTTCACTTTTATTAGCAAGCATAGATTTTTAATTATAGACTTGGTTTTTATAAACGCAAGGCACTTTGAGGCGTTTAGGTCCCGAAAGCCCAGGCACGAGGCGAGAGCTTCACCTATGCGAGGCCTTGCTCTATGTACAACCAAAAGCTGCATCTCTCATTTATTCTACACATCAGCATTTTAATTAACTAAACCATTCATAATCATTTCATTTTTCTGGGTCATTTTTACCCATCAGTATTTTAATCAAGTAAACCATTCGTAATTAATAGGGGTGCGAACGAGCCGAGCCGAGCCTGAGCTTGACCTGGCTCGAGCTCGAGCTCGGCTCGTTTATTATCTGTTAATTAAATCATTAAACAAAGATAATATCAACAATAGATTTCGTTTAGGCTCACGAGCTTGATAAATGAAGCTCGGGCTTCGGCTCATTTACTAAACAAGCTTATTTTTAGGTTCGGGCTTGGCTCGTAAACAAGTTTAAATAAGCTCGGCTTGGCTAATTTACTAGACAACGTTATTAAATATTGATAAAAACTAATATTACACTAAGGCAATAAGGGGTAAATGTTATTAAATATTTATGAAAACTAATATTACACTAAGGCAATAAGGGGTAAATGTTATTAAATATTGATAAAAACTAATATTACACTAAGGCTCGACGAGCTTCACATGCCAAGCTCGAGCTCGGGCTCGATAAATAAACGAGCTTTATTTTATGCTCAAGCTCGGCTTGGGCTCGATGAGGCTCGGCTCGGGCTCGATAAGGCTCGGCTCGGGCTCGATAAGGCTCGGCACGTTTCAAGCTTTCTTTCGAGCTGATCTCGAGCAGCTTGCGAGCCGCTGGGCTCGTTTGCACCTCTATTTGTAATCATTTAATTTTTTGTTCATACTTTACACATCAACGTTTTAATCAATTAACCATTCGTAATCGTTTCATCCTTTTGGTCATTTTTACACATCAGCCTTTTCGAGATCTTATATTTGAAAATCTCAACCCACATGCACTTGAAGCGCAGCCTCAAGGCCCAGAGGCGTGTTTCCGACCGCCTACCGTCTCTTGCGCGCTTTTGAAAAACTAAAAGGATATCTATCATTTAAATTCTATATGTGGACCTGACCATAGTTATTGATAGCGAAGATAGCGCTCGCTATCGCGCGCTTCGTAGCGAAGCGCCCATGTCTCGCAATCTACTAAGTAGCGGCTCCATAGCGTGATTATAGCGGATCCTGACTACGAATTCTGGCCGGAAACCTGCAATTTTTGCAAGAAACTTGCTGGAAACGAGGAAGAAGAAGAGCGGCTGCGTGTTTGTTGCGTTTGAGCCTTTTTAGGGTTAAATAAGTTTATGGATTTTAACTTTTAACCCCTCTATCTTTCATTAAGTTACATTTACTCCCTAAAACTTGTAAAATGTACATAAAAAGTGTAAAATTAGTTTGTGTATCTTAACATTTAATCCCCCTATTTTCACTAGCTTACATTTGGTCCTTAAACTTATAAATTTATACATAAAAATGTATAAAATAAACATTATATATATAAAAAACTATATAGATAGCTATTTTTTATTTCTTAAATTTTGAACTACCTTATCGCTAAACACGAAATAGCGAGCGCTATTTCATCGCTATCGCTACGTAGCATATAGGTACTTTGTCGCTATTCGCTATCGATAACTATGATGTGGACCTTTGTCGGAAAAAATGGGTGGGTGGGTGGGGTAGGTTGGGTAACCTTGTAGGATGGGTTTAAATGGGCCAGGCAAATTAACTTTTCGGGTGGTCGTGCTATATGTTGTTAGCGGGTTGAAACGGGTAATTTTTCGGGCTGGGTCAAAATAGGTTTGGTCCAACACCCTTTCTTTTGTAATTTTTTAGTTTTTTTCTCTATAAAGTTTGTTGATATACCATTATATCAAATATGATTAGTAATAAAGCAACTTTAGGCGAATTTTAACCCGTTCTACACAAATTTTTTTTAAAGTTTTTAAGGTATATCCAATGTATCTGTGCTCCTAGATGAGCCTTTCTTCACTCTACCATAAATCATTGCATCTGTTTTCATGTAAACTAGATTTGATCCCCCTGCGTTGCAGGGGCTGGTTTTTTTTAATGTGATTTAAACGTACATCTTAGATTAGAAACTGAAAGAGAAATACCGGTGATTACAAATTGTATACCGAAACGTATATAAAAATAGAAAATTTCGAACGCATTAGTGTGAAAATCATGTTGGGCAGTACCAAAATGATATTGACGTGAAAACATTTAAAGAATTGTTAAAAACCATTTAGTTAAATAAAAAAGCCCTTTAATTAAATATAATAAAGAATTGTTAAAAAAATATTTAGTTAAATAGAAAAGCCCTATAATTAAGTATAAAAAAATTGCAAATTCAGGTAGAGTTATCAATTAAAATTAAAAATATAACAAACTTAAAATAGTCCATAACCAATTTATTATTAAAATAAATGTGTTGTATAAAAATGCATACATTATTCAAATGTTACACATATACATCGCTTGATTAGACACCTATATGTCTATGTGAAGACAAATAAAAAAGGGGCCAAAATGAAAACTTTGAAAAATTTAGTGGTCAAAGTTAAGAAATGAAAACATCACTATTCCTCATGATGACGTGAATTAATATATATGAACAATATGTATTTGGTTTTAGGATAGATATGGTACTTATTATTCATCACCAAATCACTCAGTTGTGAATTGAAAATGTTTTAGTTAAACATCATCTTGACTATCGACGTGTAGTATTCATCATGTGGTGGTTTTTATTCTTGTATGACAAAAAATAACCATGTTTAGTTAGATGCGCTGTGAGCCTGTAATAAAATTAGCTATAAAAACTAGTTTTTGAAGTTGAATTCCAAGATATTTTGAGCGCTTGACAAATATGTTATTTGAAGGAGTTAATAGGTGGCTCATAGTTATTAAAGTGAGCGCCCAGGCGCAAATAAAGCCCCGGGCCCAACAAATCGCCCTGAGTGCGCCTCGCGACTTTAGTAACTATGCTTTAGGTCATAGTTATTAAAGCGAACGCCCAGGTGCGCCTAGGCAAATAAAGCCCCGGACCCAACAAATCGCCCTGAGTGTGCCTTTAATAACTATGAGGTGGCCCCTACAATCTACATACATTCTCTCTGTATATTATGATGACCGTGAGAACCTGTTACGTGTAAGATCACAGGTCCCCGCCGTACCTTGCTATAACCAATGCCCAATGGGACCAAGTAAAACGCAAACATCAACTAGACATGAATATGATATTTTTATCTGAATACATAAGACTGATTCGGTTATGTTTTTTTTTGCAGTCTTCCTACCCGTAACGAGGCATTTTGGAAGGAACTCGATCACGTGAAGGGACTATGGAAAAACAAGAAAGATCTGCACGTTGAACAAGTTGGGATCGCAACTTTATTTGGGCTCGAATGCTTTGCATGGTTTTGTGCTGGTGAAATTGTTGGAAGGGGTTTCACATTCACTGGTTACTATGTTTGAATTTGCAACCATTTCGGTTCATAAAAGCTTCCATCCGAAGCGAAAATTGTAAGGTTTTTTTTCTCGAAAAAGATCCCGTTATGTTACGGTAATGGATTTATACAATGTTTGACATTATTTTTGGAAATTTTGAAGCTGAGGAAAACAGTTGAAAGTTGGATCAATAATGTGCGGTTTTGGAACAATGTATCTGTAATGACTTGTTAGTTTTGAAAGCTCTTGTTTGTGCTTTGCCGATTGTCTTTCGAGTAACAATATGCAAATCGAGAAAATCCTAAAGAGAAATGTCTTACGAGGGTCATTTTTATAGAAATTTTAAACTTGGTTATAAGACTTTGTGTAGTGGTTTGGCGCCCATCGCCACATCAGCCGGGGAGCACTAAACACCGCTCCAATGGGGCATTATGGGGGTGTTAAGGGAGGGGGCGTGAGTGTGGTAACGACCAACAACCAGTGAAATCACCTCAATGTGGTGGGTGTGATTTCACTACACTCGGTCCGAGTGTAACAATTATGTTTCTTGCTCCTAAACATAAGGTGTCTTTCCCAATAAACGTCACCTTAATTATGTATTCGGATGCAAGGTTTCGATCATTATAGCATCTTTAGTGGGGGCGTTAATAACACTTAAAAACACGTTTAGTCAGTTGTCAACATTTGAAACTTTGTTTACTTTCGCATCTAGTATTATTCACAAACATAATTACATACTTGCATTTTCATTTTTTCATCATCTTTTTAATTTTTTTATAAACAAATAATTAGTTATAAAGTTTTAATTATCCAATTACTACGATAAACTAAATTATTATGGATTTATTGAAAATAACTAACTAAAACTTAATCAAATCAAATACATATAAAAAACAAAAAATAAATAAATGGAAAATCGTTGTTGTCTCCACTTCTCATTGGCCCTGTCCTTTATAATGGACGCTTATATAAGACCTAGATCTGTATAAAAAAGCAAATGTGTTAACATGATAAGTGACATGCAAAATTAATTTTCATGAAGGTTTTTATTTCAAGAGTTAACAATACTAAATAAAACATTAAAATTAACTTAATAATCTATAACTCTATAGTTATATCATGATTGAAATTTTAAACAACTAGATAATCTATAGTAAAAATATTTTTTATAAATTTAAAACTAGATAATCGTGCTTTGAAGTTATTAAGTTAACACACTAAAATGTGCTCAATATTATTAAATTAATATGTATAATCCACATGACATCAGTTACACCCGTGTGTTGTACGAGCACATAACCTAGCTCATTTATAAATAGTTGGAATTTTCCCTTTTAAGACTTTTCTTTTGTAAAGTAAGAGTTTAATTGTTTAGTTTAAATCTAAACCGTACAAAACTATTTTGATGATCTGATTATGTGTGAAGTAAATGAATACTTGTCAAATTAAAGTTTTAAACCGATTAGATGAGAAAAGTAAGAGGATAATCATCCATTGCATAATGCTTAAAATCCTTCAAGTATTAGTAAAAACGTAAAGAAAATAGCAATGTTTTAAAAACCGGTAAATACCGGCCGGTTATACCGGTATTACCGTTTTTGAATTTAAATCCGGTCCGAAACACCCCGGTAAGTAGGAGAAACGTCATCGACTTTGTACCGCCGGTAAAATCCGGTATACTGGTTTGAACCGTTATACCGGTACCGGCTCAGGTCTGGTTTTGGGTTATGATTTTACTTTTTAGTGGCCCATCTTCATGTTTACTCTCAACTTTAACCTAAGGACTTTTAATATTTTATCTCCATCGATCAAAATTCAAAACTTGATTCATCAATCCATCATTCATGACTTGTTCCAAACTTCCATCACTCCATCATTCGTTCCAGATTTACATATACATCCAATTTTGGATTATTTTTTGAGTTGATGTTGTAATTTATGGAATTATACAGTTAACTAGTCAACCCGGTTGAACCGTCCGGTACAATCCGGTTCAACCGGTTAAACCATTTTTATGCCTAATCCGGTATGATTAAAAAACCGGATTTTAAAACATTGGAAAATAGTAACCGTATTTCTAAATGGGGTGAACAATCATCGTCAAAACAAAATATTAATATGAAGTTTTATTATTATTATTATTATTATTATTATTGAGTATAAATATAAATTGTTTATTCAAAGACAACTAAAAAGTTAGAAGATTCCGCAAATAAATTTTGAGTTATAAGGGTGAGCGGGGCACCAGCGGGGAGTGGCCGCGGTGACCCAATTCCCCAGCGGGAACACCGCCGCCATCCCTGCGGTGACCCAATTCGGGGAGGGTGGTCGGGGGGAGTTCACCGAAGAAGGGGAGGGTTGTTGGTGGGGCCAGCCTCATTTTCAACCAATCAGTGATTTTTTTTTTTTAATAAAAAAAAAGTCACCTAAGAGGGGAGTGCCGCCATCAAATTGGGGTGTGAGTGGAGTTTAAGAGGGAAGTTGACTTGGCATAACCTGATTGGGTGTGCGTAAGAGAGGGGACTCCCTCGAGGAGTGCCCCGCTCACTCAAAAAAATAAAAAAAGTCATAATAGGAGTATACGGCCCCATTAACCGCAAAACCAGATGCCCACATGTCTTGTGTTCTCAACCCATGGGCCCACGAGTCGATGGTCAACTCAAGCAAGCGACCTACCACGAATTTGCATCCATGTTGAATAAAAAAAATTAACTATTTAAATACATATGTATAAATTAGCTTTTTATAATATTTAAACCAACCCATAACTATGTTGAATAAAAAAAATTAACTATTTAAATATATATTTATAAATTAGCATTTTATAATATTTAAACCAACCCATAACTATGTTGAATAAAAAATAACTATTTAAATATATATTTATAAATAACATTTTATAATACTTAAAACAACCCATAATTATATAATACGTATCCGTAAAAGTATTTTAGTTTATCTCCACACAATTAGTAGAAATGTCATTTATATAAGTGTATCATTATCATACTCAGTAAATCACACAAATAGCAAATATAAGGTATAGTATAAGAAATGTAAGATATTGACAACCTTATCTTTACTCTGTAGGAATAGAGATCCTGTTTCCAGTGAGACCATATGCTCGATAGTAGCTTTGCATAAAGCCTTGGACATAAGACACATAACACTTAGCAATCGAGACAAAGACAAATTAGTGCATGTATCACCATGTCTTTCGCCTGTCAATGCCACCACATGATACGTGATTAACCGTTCGCCGCCTTTAATTCACGAAATTAGTAGAATTACATTAAAAGTAGTTCAACATCCTCGCGTTGCGACGGGGGCCTAAAACTATACCAAATAACATCATTGCCACACCGTTGGTAGCGATCACCAACACTGAAGTTACGGCGTGTTAATGCGAAGAAATAAGACTGAAACATATAACATGAAAAAATAACTATGTCGATTTAGGACACACACATTGCTACGAACTTGTTAAATGGAAAAAATAGACGTAAAAACATTGAACCGCACAAGCACGTTGCTCCGTGTTAACTCGCAAAATAACGTAGAAAAGAATAACTAAGTCAATGTAGGATCCACCCGTTGCGGCGAACTTGCCAAAGGGGGAAAATAGACACGTTGCGATATACCTGTCAAATGTGAAAAAATAGACGAAAAACGTTGAACCACACACGCACGTTGCGACGTATTAACTCGCAAAATTTAGAACGAAACGTAAAACGAAAAACTTGCGAAAGATAAAAAGTATGGGGGACCAAAGTTGTATATAAAAAAGTTTTGGGTTAAATTACAAAAGATGAAAAGTTTTGGGTTAAATTAAAAAAGATGAAAAGTTTTGGGTTAAAAGTAAACAAATTAAAAGTGCTAAAATACAAAAGATAAAAACTTTTGGGTTAAAAGTGAAAAATCACAATTTTTTTTTGAAAATTTATATTATGGAAATGACATGTCGAATATAATAAAACTTTTGTATTATTTTTTATCTGTAAATTGCCACCTTTCTAGATTTCCCGCAAAGAGAATGAGAAAGTAAAATTGTATTGTGACATAACTTTAAATATGTTAATTATAAATTATGTTGGATATCCTAAATAGATTTTTAATTATAAATTATGTTGGATATCCTAAATAGATTTTATTACCTTTACGTATCTTTTAAGATAAAGTTTAAACTCAAACGTATTTTTTTATTGATTTTAGATTTAAAACCTTTTAGATATATTTTACATTTAAAAACTTTTAGATATATTTTACATTTAAAACCTTTTAGATATATTTTTTATTTAAAAAGTTATTTTACATCTTACGTATCGATGGTCTTGTTGATACTCCCATTTTCCACTCTCTCTCTCTATAAATATACATGTGTATATAGAGATATGGGGTGAGAAAATATACCAATATCAACCCTTACAAATTTGTCAATGACTCAATTTAAAGATCAACTAGACATAAAATAATCATCGTGACATCCATTCCAAAAGTTCAATTTGTAAGGTTATAGTTGTCATAGTAGGCTAGTAGCACATATTATATTATACCGTAAAAATTTTCAATACAAATGACAATGACAAAGATAATAGATTATACCCCTAAATTCTAATATCTAAAACCTTTTAATACAAAACAAGCATTCGCAACTAGTTTCGATGGTCGCCTAAACCATCGTCGCAACTAAATTATTATAAACAAAATATTTTTGCAAGCAAATTCAGCGACCTAGTTTACAACCGAACCTATTTGCGACTGTACCTATTAGCTATCGATTTTATGCTTGACCTTTTGCAATCGAAGCTAAATCAGTTCCTATGTATTTGATTATATCTTAAATTTAGATAACTTTTATCTCTAGTATTAGTCCTTATCATGATATGTACCTTTTTATAGTTTAATAAACATCACATGTTATGATAACAATTTGGTCCATTAAGTTATACTTTATCGATAAATATTTGATGTTTTATCTGTAACTTCAAACTTTTCACTATCAATAAATATTTAATGTTTTATCTGTAACTTCAATCTTTTCACTATACATCAAACAAAACATTGTTATATTCTTTAAAAAAACAAACTTACATATATTAGGTTAAGTTATTCTATCAATTACTCTTTAATATACAAAATACCTTTAATGTAAAAAGTTAAGAAAGATTAAATTTTTTTTTTTCCCCATCTTATTAAGTACGCATTTTTAGTCCAGAAATAAAAAAAATGTTATTTTACACTAGTAAAGTAATTGCTACTGTAACATCACAATTTCTTTTTTTTTTTTTTTTTTACATTTTGCCATTAAACATCATTCTTAAATAGTAGGTAAAAAAGTTAAAAAAAAATTTCCCTTTCACTTCTTACGTTAATGATATTTTATATATTATAGACCTATTTTGTATTTAATCTTTACCGTTAAAAAAATATAAACTAAAACATGTAAGACTAAGGCCGGAGGGTGTGGAGGCGCCACCCCTACCACCTCACCTTCGATGGCGCCGGTGGGGCGCCACCGCCCATACCGTCATCTTTAAGGGAGGGGGGGGGGGCATGGTGGTTTCGCCAAGATGTTAACGGAAGAAATGGGCGGTATAAGGGGAAGAAAAGGCGGCTGAGATAGGTTAAAGGGGGTGCTATAGTGTAAAGAGGGCTTTATCCCACACACTGCAAGTTAAGGAGAGAGGTCTTAAAACCCCTATGTGACATAACGTTAACGTGGCATAATAAAGCACCCACCCACACCCTCCCGCCTAAAAAAAGCCGTTGAAAGAAACGAAAAAAGACGCAAGACCAAGTCAAAACGTCGCCGTATTGATGGAAATTTTAAAGCAAACCATCCAGATGTAAACAACGTAGTCGGCCCCTCAAGATTGACTTTTTGTTTAACCTCCTTCAACCAGAATTCTTCTGTCAGATTATTATTTTCAATAATTCGAATTCGAAACTTCCAATTAATTAATATCTATGATTCTTCAAATTTCCTACTATTTTCCTCTCATTTAATGTTACATCCATCCACTTCGTTACAAATTGCCGAAATCAAACCCTAATTTCTCGATCACACTTTTTCACATCATCAATCAAACAGTGATCTTCATATATTTGTTCTATTACAACAATAACAATGCTGAACAAGAGATTCAAGATCGCTAAGTGGTAAGATCATCGTTAATTATTGTGATTATTTTAGCGTTGACTTTGAAGTTTGACCTGATTCTGTTCATGTTGATTGATTGATTGATTGATAATTGATTGATGCAGTAAAACGTCGTTGAAATTAGCGACTTCGAGGATTAAGTTGATGAGGAATAAGAAAGGAGTACAGATTAATCAGATGAAGCGTGAGTTAGCTCAACTGTTGGAATCTGAACAAGATCGAACGGCTAGAATTCGAGTAAGTTATTTTAATTTTGTGATTTTCAATCTGTTTCCTTGATAAAAAATTAGGTTATCTTATCCTGGTTCAGGTATTTTGAGCTGAAGATAGGTCATAGGATCAATTTTAATGGAAAATTTTTAAATTTCAAGTTATGTTTTATAGTTGATTTGAGGATTTGTGATGTTCATGATTAATATGAAATACATCGTCTTATGTTGCATATATAAAAGTTTGTTTTTAAAGCTTGAGCTCAGCTCGTTGATAGTTTTTCAAGCTTGAGCTTGGCTCGGTTCATGTATTATTTATTATTTAATTTATATTAATTATAATTATTATTTTATATATAATTAAGTTATTTTTTTCATAATTGTATAAATAGTAGTTATTTTATCTAGAGTTAAATGCCATTTTAGTCCCTGTGGTTTGGGCCATTTGGCCAGTTTAGTCCAAATGTTTCATTTTTCACCTGTGGGTCCAAAAAGGTTTCACCGTTGCCATTTTAGTACACTGGGTTAACTTCATCCATTATTTCTGTTAACGAGAAGGGCAATTTGGTCATTTTATATGTAATTCTGTTAACTAGAAGGGCAATTCAGCCATATAAAATGACCGAATTTCTCGTTAACAGAAAAAATGGATGAAGTTAACCCAGTGGACTAAAATGGCAACGATGAAACCTTTTTGGACCCACAGGTGAAAAATGAAACCTTTGGACTAAACTGACAAAATGGTTCAAACCACAGCGACTAAAATGGCATTTAACTCTTTTATCTAAATATGTATTTAATATATTAATAAAAAAATTATATAAACAGTAGCGTCATTTAGGCTCGCGAGCCAGCTCGAGCTCGATAAGTGAAGCTCGGGCTCGGGCTCATTTACTAAATGAGCTTGTTTTTAGGCTCAGGATCGGGCTCGAGTTGTTTAAGCTCGGCTCGTTTCGAGCTTTTTTACGACCCGAACACGAGTAGCTCGGCTCGGTTGCACCCTTAAATAAAAGGTATAAATTCATTAAGGGAAACCATTTACTTGCTATTGGAGACTCATCTTGTTCTTATTTTGTTAATATTGTACCAGGTTGAACATGTGATCAGAGAAGAAAAGATGGTGGCGGCGTACGATTTGATCGAGATATATTGTGAACTTATTGTAGCGCGATTGCCTATTATCGAATCACAAAAGTAAGCTAGCCAGTTTACCTGCTTTGCGAACGATATTATTTAAGAACCTGATAATTATTATTAATAAGAATAATAATTTGGTGAAATTTTGTGTTAGGACTTGCCCCATTGACCTGAAGGAAGCAATCACAAGTGTGATATTTGCAGCGCCTAGATGTTCAGACATACCCGAGCTTGCAGATGTTAAAAAAAACTTTACAGCAAAATACGGGAAAGAGTTTGTTTCTGCAGCTATTGAGCTGCGTCCTGACTGTGGTGTAAGCCGCATGGTATGTATTTCGATAAACACGTCTTGTTTGGGTTTACTTGTATAAACCGTTTAACAAAACATGTTGTGTTTGAGTTGACTTGTTTAACCCATTCAAATAAACAAGTCGACCTGTCAACTTGTTGAAAGATAGAATATAACGAACTTATGTATTTTATAAGGTCAACTTGCTAACTCGTTTATGACCTGTGTAATCCCCGTTTACAACTTGATTACATCCCGCTAACCCGTTTAACTTTGTTTAAATAAATGTGTTACACAGGTCGTGTTACTTGTTACTAGATATATAGTGCGTCTGAGTTAGGGTTGATGTCTTTGATAGTTTGACACGAATAAATATACAGGTCGTGTTCGGTTTAATCAGTTCAACCCACCAACCTGAAACACGTCAACTTGGCACGATTGCCACCTCACTCGCACCTTTACGATAATTTTGTTGTCATATTGTAATTCATTTTTATTTTCAGTTGGTCGAGAAGTTATCTGCAGTTGCACCAGACGTGCAGACAAAAGTAAAAGTTTTAAGTGCGGTAGCAAAAGAACACAACGTCAACTGGGATCCAACTTCATTTGAAGAGAAAGAATCCAAGCCTCCTGATGACTTGTTGGTGAGTTCAGATAATGGAGAGAAAAAGATTAGTTTCATATACATCCTTCCAAATATTAAAATTCATATACATATTTTCTAAATTTTATAGTAGAGTAAAATGCCATTTAGTCCCTGAGGTATGGTCAGTTTTGCGACTTTCGTCCAAAGGTTTGTTTTTTCGCATCTGGATACAGAAGGTTTGAAATCTTGCCATTTTCATCCGGCTCGTTAACTCCATCCATTTTTCTTCGTTAAGTCAGGGGTATTTCCTCTTTTTTGTAACTTAATGGTCAATTCGGTCTTTTTCAGTTTATGTACAAGCATTTAGCTTAATGTACAAGTATTCGAAAAACCGAATTGCCCTTTAAATTAACAGAAAAGACGAAAATACCCCTGACTTAACGGAAAAAATGGACGGAGTTAACGAGCCGGATGAAGATAGCAAGATTTCAAACCTTTTGGATCCAGATGCGGAAAAACAAACCTTTGGACGAAAGTCGCAAAATTGGCCAAACCTTACAGACAAAAATGACATTTTACTCTTTAATGTATCTTACGTATCGTTTCAAACAACAAAGTTACTTTTTTTTTCTCATTCTATGGTAATAAAATATGTGCCGGTTTTTCACATATAAACCTTTATTCTTTAGACTAACTAAAGTAATTTGAGCAGAATGGGCCCACATACATTGAGAAACCGAGCACAATAAGTGTTGATTCTCCTAAAATCCAAACATCATACGCCCAAAGTGTGCAAAGTCACGAAGAAAATCCAAATGGACGTGTTGATTTCGCTCAACAGAATAGAAGATTCACACTAGATACTCAGAATGTACCCACTGCAGATTCTACTCATGATGATATGGGGCCTTCAGGTATATGAATGTTTCATGAATTAAATTTCAATTTCAATAGACCATTTTTTTTAATAATGACTTATAAAGGTCACTGAAAAGACGTTCAAAATAGGTCCCTCAAACAACTATACAATTGGATTCATTTACACCAAATGTTGTCAAAATGACGAAAGCACCCCTCATTTTATTTGGTGGTTAAGATGTTAACTTCCTGCTCAACATAAAAACATTTGGTAGTCCCTTAAAGACAACTTTTTATACAAAACACAAACCTATGGTGGGGGCTGTACATTACACGTCTTCACTGCACTAAACTGTTATGGACAGGTCATGAAGGGGTGCTAAACGGGTGGTGTTGGCGGGTTGTCGGGTTCAACCCGACCCAAACCCGAAAATTTTAGACGAACCTGATTTTTAAGTTCCCCATATAAGCCCCCTGCATTTTACATTAGTTTCATTTTGGATTTTTTGAATGTAAATCGAGTTAAGGACACAATGTTCATTTTGATTCCTTTTTTTTTAATATTCGGGATAATTTGGGCCACACCAATTGAATAGTTCAGTGGCCTCCACAAGTATTATTCCCTACTTTTTTATGGGGTACACTTAGAGGTGGCAAAACGGGCCAGACATGCGGTTTGTGTAATGGGCCAAAACCCATTTGGGTCGTATCAGGTTGGGTTGACCTGAAACATTTTATGCCCAAACTTTTTTTAACTTTTTTGTTATTGAGTACAACAACTATGGTTAAAAAGTTAATTTCAATAGTAACAATATTTTTGATTAATTTTATTTGATAGGTTTTTATGCATTAAAATACACTTCGGACAATATTGTTTTATATTATCTGTATGACCAGTAACATAAATTGTAAATGGACTCGTTCATAATCGATCATAAATCACTATATCACTTTTTAATCAGGACTGGGCTCTGGAACGATGAACACGAGGCACTCATTCAATAGCAGCAACAATTCTTCTTTCAGTAAGGAGACATGGAACATGGAATTCAAGGATGCCACATCAGCAGCACAGGCTGCAGCTGAGTCAGCAGAACGGGCTAGTATTGCCGCTAGAGCGGCTGCAATGTTATCGAGCCAGGGTAAGATTACGCGACAGTATTCATCCGAATCATATAGTAGCCAACAAAATCCCAGAGTTTCTTCAGAATATACAGGTCAACATAGTTTCAAAGATACATATAACAATACCTCTTTTAAGGATCGAAAGTCAAAGATACAGAATCACCAAATGGGCCCAATGGGTCCAACGGATATTGATACTTCCCCAAAAGCCACTAAGAGTTCAAGCAGTTTGAGATCCAGAAATGATTCTATAAAGGATAATTCGGTAAATTACTTTGAATCACATGAAACTAGCTCGAAGAAAGAATCTCGAGGTCGGTTTACAAATGGGGGTGATGAAGGTTCTAAATCTGCAAATTTTGATTATTATGATAAC
The DNA here is from genome assembly GCA_030545235.1 of Helianthus tuberosus. Taxonomy (NCBI): domain Eukaryota; kingdom Viridiplantae; phylum Streptophyta; class Magnoliopsida; order Asterales; family Asteraceae; genus Helianthus; species Helianthus tuberosus. The sequence continues at coordinate 43,643 of JARYGA010046568.1, forward strand.
GGACGTGATGACTTGACTTTTGACCAACGGAAGGCTGGTCAAAGAAAAGTCGTTGACCAAGAAAACGAATCAAGCGATGTAAAATACGATGTTCATGAAGATGATGAAAGCGATTCTGATGCGGGTCCTAGGTTCGATACGGGATTTGATTATGATGAAGTGGACGCCAAGGCGTTTTTTCCATCTCCCGACAGGGAATCATTCTCTCCACTCGAGAGCCCAAAGTCAACTTTTAGTGATACAAAAAAGTCAACTTCCGTTGATCAAAAGAACACGAGCAGCACTATGGGCCGAGTTGGTTCTGCAAAATCTGTTGATCACTCGGTGAAATACGACCTTTCAGATGGTCCAGGTTCTGAAACTGAAACCGAGACGACAAAGTCAACTTCTCGAGTTGACCCGGGATTTGTAGAACCGCCACCAAGTAAAGTCAATCCTACAAAATCCCGAATTGAGTTGAATGATTTGGTCGAAACGGGATCATCCATTCATAATGAATACGATGATTTTGATACGGGGAAAGATTTAAAATTTGGAACATTGACCGGTGGCCTTCGACACAAAAGTGGTCTAAAGTACCCACCTTACACGAAGACTGCAGTCAAAGAAAGTCCCGTAAAAGTTGACCCGACATCCAAACAAAGTTCTTTCAGTTCGAGAACAACTACAAGTAAAGCGGATAACAAAAAACCAAGTGTTGTGTTGAAATCTGAATCGGATTCTGATTCTGATTCGGATGATAACAATGAAACATTCCGGGTGCAAAACTCTTTTAAAACTAGATCACAATTTGCACCCCCTGATAAATTCTTTAATAATGATGAAAGTGACTTTGAAGAAGTTTCATCCGTTTCAAAACCGATGTCGACTGGTAAGGTTCGTTTGGGTCCGGGCTTGTCTCGCCGTACCAAAGGTCAGGTTGAGCCCATGGGCAAAACTGTAATTTCCAATTCAACTCCATCTAGTAGTACTTCAACAGAACGAAAGTCAAACACACGTTCTAACATCACCGAATCTCCTCCCGAGCTTCGGCCTGACCCGTCCCGTTTTAAGCACGAACCTTCCCGAACAAAGCCCAATCCTAAGATTTCCGAACCACCACCGAATCCAAGAATAAAGATTGTGGAATCAGTGAAAGCAGAGCCACCAAAAACAGTGAATTTGAGTTCTGAAACAAAACAGGAAGCTAATAATGTCAAGAAACCGAGTCATGTTCATCCAAAGCTACCCGAGTATGACTCGCTGGCTGCTCGTATCCAGGCTCTAAGTAAGATGAATCGTTAATGAGTAATTACAGTTTTATACACTCATAATCCGGTAAGCTTTTTTGTATAGCATTTTACGTAACACATTCGATGTCACGTGCATATTTTATTTGTTTGTTTTTCAAGAAGCATACCCATATATACATTTTTGTGGTTTAAAGTTTCCTTGTTTGGTCGACTCAAACTTTTCAAGAGTCGGTTTGTTTGGAAGACGGGTCCACCTAAGCCTGTCGCGAGCCTGGTCCCGAGCTCGGACCTGTCCAGCTCGTTCGAGTGATTAGACTGAGCCCTAGATTAAGGTGGTTCAAGCTCTATAGCTAATAGCTTGATGTCTTAGTTGATCTTATAGTCTTGTATTGGGCTGACAATGGGCTGTTCGAGTGATTAGACCGAGACCGAGATTAAGGTGGTTCAAGCTCTATAGCTAATAGCTTGATGTCTTAGATGATCTTATAGTCTTGTATTGGGCTGACAATGGGCTGATCTGAGCCCCAATTTGACTGGTCTTTACTCATTTGCTTTCACTTAAATAAATTGCAATTCTTTCCTATGGTAATGTAACTTTTGTAAGGCAAAATGAATAATATTTTATTGTAATACTGGATTTGACTTGGAACTGTGCAATGTAAACACAACAAAATTATATCGAGCTTAACAAATTGTTGCTGGATACGGTAAAAACCAGCGACAACACAAACTGCGTGATTTAAGGCTCTCACACTACGCGAAAGATGAAGGCCCCCAGATCGTGAAAACTTTGTCTTGTGATCCAAGTTGTTTTAATAACCTAAAAACGAACATCAATGATCATTATTGACATCTAGGACGAATTAATAGCAGTCAAGGGCGAATTTGGAGATCCAGACACATCAGGTTGAAGAAATAATCGCTTTGGAGCAAGATTTCTCGGGTTTCATCTTTCGGTTTCTTGTCCTCTTCATTTATCCTTGAATTCTATCATGACTTGAGAACTTGTTTTGCTACTTGTTTATGTTTTAAGATGATTTTAGGCTAAACTCTTGTCACTACCTAGGTTTAATGATGAATATTCATGTATGACTTGGTTTCAAATGGTTTTTGGTAACAAATTGATGGACTAATGCTTTTGTAACTTGTCTTATTCACGAATTCAGATGTTATTGCATGCTTGATTCTACTTTATTCTTATTCATTGTTCCACTTGTGTTTTTGTGATGGTCTGTCATTGTATGAATGCTAGTTAGGTCGCTTACTGTGTGTTTGCGATTAGTTTACGGTTAATTGTCGACGACTCCCGTAGGAACTATTAAGGATTTAGAGTTTTAAGTTAGTGTTCTACCTAGTCTAATAGCCGTGAGGTGATGATTAGGTAGGTTTGTCTTCGTGTCTTGACAGTTTATGGTTTGATTATGTGTGAGCGGGTCTCCCTTTATTGTCGTTTGATAGTTGCTACCTAAGTTTGAATAAGTGTTCGTAGATTACCTCTTTACACTTTAGGGTACATTGAGATTGTCGTGCTGTGAGGTAGACCGTCTTTTGGGTACTTTAGCATTGTCGGTTTTGTTGTGAGGCGATCCGACTAACCGATGAGTTTAACAACTTTTAGGGTTCTTTCTGGTCATCTTGAGCAGGGTCGAGGTTCCTTTAGGATTCCCTATCAGTTTAGTATCATAGATCTCGGTTCCATCCTAGTTAACAATTAACAATACCGTTAGAAAACCATGATTCTCGAATAAGATTCCAAACCTAGGTAGTACTTTTATCATCATCTAATTACACCTGCAGTCATAGTTCGTGTCAGTGATCGCGCTAGTTAATATTTTAATTAATTGCATTAGGTTGTTAGAAAACACCCCTCAAAACATAAAAACAATTAAAATTAGTAGTGTAGATAAGTAAATTGAGTCTAGTTAACGTTTTCAATAGGAGTCTCGTGGGTTCGATATCCGGACTTACTTTAGCTTTACTAGAGTCGATAAGTTCACTTTCCTGTTAGTAGTTTAGTTTTAGAGAGTTTAGCGTATAACTTAGTGTCTAGTTTAGGGTTAATTTAGTTAATATTAGTTAAACTACTCTGAGCACATCATTGTGATTGGAAGTTACAATTTGCCACAATGGCCTTACCCTTAACTAATCTTTTGTACTTTTAGAGCGACCCAATTACATAGCTTGATGTGTAGTAATTTAGAAGACTTTCTATATTCTAATCAACACCTACTATCAATGAATATATAATGTACACTCAAATGGCACATAAGGTGTAGCTTTCACATTCTTTAAGTTCTTTTCAAAACACTAAGCTTTTTAAGGCAAAGGTGTAGGTTTCACGTTCTTTAAGTTCTTTTCAAATCACTAAGCTTTTTAAGGCAATTTTCTGCAAACTATATCAAATATAAGATTTGTTGAATCAATGAGTATCAACATCGGGTGACATAGGCTCTATGACGACGCTGAGGATGATGATGCTTGGTACCTCACCTAAGGGCTTTTTAAATTAATGAGTGGTTGGCTGGCTAGGGGTTTTGTTTTTTGTAACGTTGAAATCACTTTCAGTATAAAAATTTGCAGGTTGTCTTAATCGAAAGTGTTGTGCTGAATTTGGTTGGACTTTTATTAATGAATGGTTGGCTAGCTTGGGGTTTTGTAGCAATGTAGCATTGAAATCACTTGCAATCTCAAATATTCACGTGTTGTCTTAATCGAATGTGCCGAATTTACTTTTCTACCTTTCTACGTCGGGGGGTCACGTTACAAATTGCTCAAAACACATGGTGCTAAAGTTTCATTATATTACATTGTTTTTCAACGCAAAGATTACAAATAATTTGTTTTTAAATTGAAGGAAACTAAGGCCCGAGTCCATTCCTATGTGTAGCATACTTGAATAATCATCACGCATAATAACACCTGAAACATATGTGAAAATAACGAGTCAACATAAAGCTGGTGAGTAACATAGTTTTGTGGCCAAGAGTATGACAAAATGTTTAGTATTGCAATACTTTGGTCAACTATGAAAATATGTTTTGTTGTGAAAATAGTTAGTATTGTAATGCTTTAGTTTTTGGTAATAGAATAGCATACATAGAGCATAGTTTGGTTTTGTGAAAACTAAACATTTAGTGTCAACAAGAGACGTCAAACTGTTTGACTTTCAGTTGGAATCTAGCTAAATAATTGAATTTGAGCAAGGAAGGAAGGCTTACTAGACTTGAAGACTACCGAGGACACTAGAGAATTTCTCCTAAGCTCCAGGAAAGCTCCCAAGATCAGATTTAGAGTGAAGTATGAAGGTGTGAGTTTGAAGAACACTATGCTCACCTATTTATACTAACCAAAATGCTCCTAAATCATGTGTTGCCAAGGATCACTAGAAGCTGATTAGTGTCCCCTAAGGTGTCACAAGGAGAAGCAATGATGACAAATTCGGGGCTAGGTGGCAGAAATTGAGCATAGGTGGCCAAACTTGGTGATCAAGGCAATTTTCTACATCTGGGCACCTCTTATGGACCGTAACCAAAGCCTTACGGTCTGTAAGGCACTCTGACGCCAAAAATTTGGCCTTTTTGATAGTTTTGGCCCATAGACTTGTATTATCAGCTTTTTGGCGTTTTAAAACCCTCTAACTTATTACTTAAGCTTTATGAAGGGTATTTAGGGTATGTGTAACTTATATCTTTGTCTCGGAGTGTACGTTACGTAAAAATCATTTCGTTTGAATATCAGTTAACGAAATATAAAAGAGATACGAAAATTTTGAAAGGCTTGAAATTTTCGCAGGGGTTATAGTCTCCCCTCTTTTAGGATCCGTAGGAGACTGTTGGATGAGGTTGTGAATTGCTGAAGGGTGCAGATTTGAAAGCGGTACTAGAGATTTGAATATGGGAGGAAGGGTGTTTATAGAGGTTTCTTAAATAATCGTTGAAGAATATTTGTATAAGAAACTTATATGTGTTTCTAAAGTCGAAGACGGAGAATGTATGATAAATTTGTTTGGAAGGTTTCGCTAGTGTTTCCAATGATGAGGGCATCGTTTGATATTTGGATTTAAGTTGTTTGCTTATGATTGGTTTGGAATTATGTTGAATGGGCATCACTATGTAATAGATCTAACAACATTGGTCAAGGTCAAGAACTTCAAGTAACTTAAATAACGCTAGTTTACAATATAAGAAGGAACACTTATATATAGGAAGTACCAACCGCGTATCCACCATGCCCTTATTATATTGTATTCGTTTCGTTATCTTTTATTACTATAGGTTCTACTTGCTATGGTTTTCCATGCACCAGATTTTATAATTATGTGTGCACCCATAATTACTCAATTCGTTGCATAGTCCGCATAGTTCATCTTGTGATGTGTGGGGGAAATCAAACAAGCAATTTGACTGAAAGTATTTAAACATTAAGCACAGGAATCAAAAATTGATTTGGTATAGTACTTTGGGATCCAAGGGTCCAACTATTTGCATAGAAATAACCAACAAGGATTTGGAATTTGTATTTTGTTTCGTCACATAAACATATTGTATAAAGACCAAATCAAGAACTTGTAAAAGTACTTGTCCTTAGAAAAGCAGGTACATAGGATTTGTAGAGAATGTGTGGCCGCACTAGGTGCGATCACAAAATGGGAGAAACCACAAGAGTAGTTCAAATTTGTAAAGAACAGAATCCTCAAAGGTATATAGATGTACATTACACATAAGTGTAATCATTTTGGATTTTGTAAATGAAATAGGAATAATAATATCAATACAAGATAGACGAGAAGTGTTCATGATTTATGGATGACAAACAGAAAACGTAAAAGTTTACATGTTTATCAGTGCATTGACATCGGCATAAGCCTCGTCATTGCAAATGTTAAACTCGCGTCCATGTGTTGGGTTGTCATTTGCAAGCCTAGGGCAATTGCGTTTGAAGTGATTAGGATCACCACAATTGAAGCAGGTTCCACGAGGGCTGTGATGACGAACAGGTAACGCATGAGGAGGAGGTGCAATAAGTTGAGCAGGAACTGCAATAACTTGTTTGGTGTAGTTGCTAAACGACAGATGTTAGCTGTTTGACCAAACCACAACTTGAGCATTTTCGGCAAAGGATATTGGCATTGTGGTGAAGGTTACAAGGATTGCACAAAGGTGCTTTTAACGGGTTGTATGCTTAACTATGGGCCCGGATGGTTGAATGAGTCCTATGACGAGTCCAATATGTCAAAATATGTTTGCTAATGTTTTATGATCAGATTATATGTCAAAAACATTGCTCGTATATATTTAAAACTATTTTACGCAAAAAGGATATTTTTGATTTTTTAAAAGTGTTAAAGTTGACTCATCATTTGACTAACCAAACGGAATGACCATAAGGTATAACCTCATAGGGTTATTCCCTATATTACTATGGTCATATAAATGGCCTTGGTCAGATCCTAAGATTAACCAAATAGGTCAGAATCAAAAGTCAAAGAAAAAGTCAAACTACTTGACTTTCGATATAGAATTGAGGTCTAAGCTGAGTATGATGAGTTGAGCATGTTAAAATATGTTATAATAGTTCATAAAAAACCGTTATGATGTCAAAACATTAGGTTTCGATTGTTGGTGCATATGTCTGTTGACTTCGTCTTAAGTCTAGAGTCTAAATATGTCATGATTGTATAGTACAGGGGTCAAATTGTAAGTCTAAGTTTATGTTTTAGAGGTTTCTTTTGAAGGTGGTTCATGTCAAGTTCAATAGAAAGCTGATGATCAGGTTTCTATTGAGACTGGTTCAAGAGAAACCTAAAGCCTATAAATAGGCAGGTGATGTTTCTCATTTGTAAGGTTCCCATTGTTTTGGTACCAAACTGCTGCTGGATTTTTCTGTGATATATGAATGAGAAACAGTGTTTAAAGTGATATTCTTCTGTTTTCTACTCCATTCTCTTTGATTCAACCTGTTTGTGTGATTCCGCCACATAAACAGTGGTATTTTGACTCAGATTGACTCATTTGATCGTCAATATCGATCCTACAATTGGTATCAGAGCCAGGTTATGAGCCAATATACCTGAATCAAAGCATTTTTATACACAAAATCTGATTTCTGGACTTTTACACGGACAAAATGGACTGAATTTTGGACAGTGTGTGTGAATCTGAGTTTTAACAAACCCTTGAGAATATCAGCTTAAAACTCGAAGTAAATCGTGTAAAAATGACCTAAAAACTGGCTTTCGTTTGAACGATCTTTTAGGTTTCTATTGAAAATTTCAGGTTTCTATTGAAAATTTCAGGTTTCTATTGAAATATTCTTAGGTTGAATCACAAGTTTAGCTTGAAAATTGTTTTCATCTTGAAAACTGCTTTAGCTTGAGTGTTGCTGATTTCTCAAAAGTCCATTGTGTTCGAGTTATTGTTCGATCGTCTGATTTTGTGAAAAGTGTGTGTTTGAAAATCTAAAAAATCTTTCAATAACGAAACATGGATTGTGAGTCGTATCGTGTTCAGAATCCAGCAGATATTGCACAGAAGAAATTTGATAGTTTTACGGGTATCAAGGGAGAGTCTACAAAAGAATTGATTGATAGATACTGCCATCTAGTTTTGGAAATGGGAAAATTGAAGATAACCAAGACTAATGAGGAGTGGGTTGACAAGTTGGCAAATGTTTTACCGCGTGATGTGTGGGGAACGTATTTGTTAGCCTTGAAGGAGAGATATTTAGACTTGAATTTGAGCGCGTTCATTGAGAAGATTGAAGCTCAAGAACTTGAACTCAAAAAGATTAGAAAAATGAAGTCTGTTGATGAAAAATTCGAACCTGAGAAAAATGTTCAAGTGGTAGAGGAGCAGGTTAAAGAAATTTCAGCTATCAAGGTTGAGAAGAAAGCTGAAGCTGAAATGATGTCCGAGAAGTGCTTAAATTGTGATAAATCTGAAGCAAACAATGCCAAACTCTTAAAGGATGTAGAGAGTTTGACATTGGAAAACAAAATTTTGAAAGAAAAAGAAAAAGATTTTGAAAATGAAAAATTAAAAATTGAAAAAGATTTTCAAAGTCAAATGAAGATTTTAGAAGATGAAAAATCTGTTATTTTTAAAAATAATCTTGAAAAACAGATTGAAATAAATTCTCATCTTCAGAAAATCATTCGCCTTGAAAATGAAGCTGAAATTGCTCGGAATAAAATTGACGATCTTGAAAAGAAATTGAAAGGTTTTGAGACTTCGTCATCAGTACCAGATTATATCTGTCCAAAACCGATCAATTCTGTTCCAATAAGTGACAATGTCACAAATTTTGACAAAGTCAAAGTTGAAGATTGCGATGACAAAGCTGATGATGAAAAAGAAAAAGAAAAGAAAAGAAAAATATTTTTAGAATTACATGAAAAATTTCAAAATACTGTTTTGCAATCTACTGAAATAGGTGAATGCTCAAAGCAAAAACCTGTTAAGAAGATTGTAGAACAGAAACAAAAAGTTAAAAATTTGAAAAATTTTCAAAATGAAAATAAAAGCTCATCAGTTCAATCATCCAATCAAGATAAAAAACCACAAAAATTGAAAAACCAAAACTCACAAAAAGTTGGTGATATGTGGTGCAGGTTTGACCACAGTGCTCAAGTGTCAAATCAAGATTATAGGAGAAGTCATGAGTACTACAAATCAAATCAGTGTTATGATTTGAGTGTTTGGATTGATGGTGGAGATTGGTACGATAACAGGGTGTGTTACAACTGTGGTTTTAGAGGACACATTGTTGTTAACTGCCAAAGTTGGAGGTTTGAGACGAGAAGATGCTTTGAATGCCAAATCAAAGGACATATTGCAAGAGATTGCCCAATGAGATCAATGGAAAGATCGAGGGCTGAATCTCAGAAAAAGATGACAAAATCAGTCAAAGTCAATGTCAAGCCCAAAGAACAGAAAGTGGAAGAAAAGAAAGTAAAGCTTTCACAAGGGCAGAAAGACAGACTGAGGAAGAAGAGGAAGAAAGCTCGAGAGTATCTCGAAAGGATTTTGTCCTCGGATACAACAAGAAAATCAGATAAACGTTCTGATAAATCATCTTGCTCTCCAAAGAATGATAAATCAAGCAAAACGAATTCATCAGATACAAATCTGAGGACAGAATGGTGTATGAAGAAAGAAAAAGTTCTTAGCGATGAATTTGTTTCTTCGGAAACAAAGGAGCTACGTGTTGGCGATGATTCTGATTCGTCAAAATCAGAGGAGCCACAAGTTGAGCTCAAAAGTGAAAATTCAGTTCCGCCAATGGATGACACAAACTTTCCACCATTGCGGGCTGAAAATTTTACACAAAAAGTTGGTAAAGTAGAAAGTTCGAATCAATTCTATTCTGAAGAGAAAGAATTTGATGTCGAAAAGGCGTTCAATGGAAAAGTGAAAAATATTTTTGGAAAGATGGTTGAGGGTAAGGTAAGAGGAGTTAAAGAATTTTATGAATAAAAAAGGTATGTTCAAAACACCCAAGGACCGTCAGGCTTGGGTGAATCTCTTTAACTGAAAAAACCTGACTTGCCGGAACTCCCAGGTTGGTAATTGGGGAGTAGGAATCGGCATCTTTCTTGAGAAATTCACAGGTTGGTAACTGTGATATTTCGACTTACAAGTGGTTAATCAAGGACATTAAGTTGTACTTGATTTAACTATCTTACGAGTGGTATGATTCTTGGAAACTGTGTTTGTGATAAACCTACAAGAAGTTGAAAACAGTGTGATGAATTAAACCCCATGTTTGTGAAATGGCAAACAAAACTAATTTTTCGGAAAAACCATTTTGATTAAAACAAACTTAAGTGTTTTGAAATCATATTGGGAAAATAGTTTGTTGTCAGGGGGAGTTCTGATTGTTTACACCAAGTGGATGGAGAATTGAAGCAATTCTCATCAAGTTGTCACTTTACTTTGTACAGTTTATTGTTTTCAAATTTTCTCAGAAAATCAAAATTGAAACATATTTTGATTTTAGGGGGAGAAAAATTTAAAAAAAAATTAGAAAATTTGAAAATGACAAAAACATTGAAAAATTCAAAATGAGTTTTGTTGTGAAAAAGAGGAAATGATAGTAAATCAGTTGGACTATCACAGCATGCTAAAGAAATGAAATGTCAAATGTGATAAACGATCTCACTAAAGATGTGACGATAGGCTCAGCTAGACTAGTAGATTTGCGAGAACGATACAAACTTAAATGAAAAAGCCTAGTTCTAGTGGGAAACATGGTTGAAAGCATAGTACTTAGTTTTGTCCTTCTTGATTGTGTGCCTACTCAGTAATCCCTGATTGTTGAAAGACATAAAACTTGTTAAGTCTGTGAACTTTCACAACTTTGCTGAAAAAATCACTGTGATTGTGCATTTCATTTTGCAAAGATTTAAACTTGTTTTATTTCTTTATTTTGTTTAAGCATTGGACATCCTCTGCGTATACGTGAGTATCGACCTGGATGTTATTGCCTAAACGTTCTGCTTTATTTTCTTTGGTGTTTTGTTTAAGCTTTGGATCACCTCTGCGTATACGGGAGTATCGACCTGGTGGTTAAAGCCTAAACAATTTCAACTTGTTTTTTATTTTCTTATTTTGTTTAAACATTGGACTTTCTCTGCGTATACGGAAGTATCGACCTGATTGTTAATGTTTAAACATTCTGCTTTATTTTCGCACAAATCACAGTTGATAAAAGTTTAAAGGCATTACTTGAGTCAGTGTATTGCATGATGAGGGGATATGCTGAGATCGTGGGGTCCATAAGAACTTAGTGCAAAATTAATATACTTTAACGTATCGGTAAGCATTTTGAAAGTTTTTAGATTGAGTTTAAGAGGACAACTATATCGTCAATCAATGTGAATCGTTTAGAACTTAAAATGTTTAAAGCTTAATGGTGCTAGTGATTGGTCACATAAACTGATATGATCCTCTTACACAAACTCACAAAAATATTGTCTGTATATATTTCGTTACTGCATTTCATTAAAAAAAAAAAAATCCAAAAAGATTTTAGTGTGTTTTAGCATAATTTTTGAAAAAGCCAAAAAGATTTTCGTCAACTGATGTTGAAGAGCTGATTTTCAAAATCCAAAGTGCTAAACATGATGAATGATATTGGATTGGGAACGTTTATTTGAGTTGAGAAAGGTTTTTGAAATGGATAATTCGATCATTAATTTGAAACCAATTTAATCATTTTAAAATCAAGTGGTAAGCATAAAGTCAAATCTTACTGTTGGTTAGAGTGTATGCAGATATGCAGCTAGTGAATTCCAGACTGCAATCCCAGTTTGCTGATAGGGGGAGTCTGTAGACGTAAAAGTCAGGTTCCTGATCTTGTTGCTACGGAGAGCCAGGAGATGGTCATGAATTTGTGAAAGCTGCTAATGCTGAGAAGATAGAGAGTGCTATATTAGATTACGATCCCGGAACAATGTAAGGGGGAGTCTGTTAGCAAAGGGGAGTTTAAAGAGTGAAAGAGCTAGATTCAGATTCTGGAGAATAGCTGATAATGGTGATTGAAGAGAAAGAGAGAATTTGAAGGATGCTTCAGCGTCAAATATTCTGGAAAGCGTGAAGACTGATTAAGACTGAAGTTTTGACATACTAACGTCTCGTACTAAAGACTCCGTCAACATCCAAGGGGGAGACTGTTGGTGCATATGTCTGTTGACTTCGTCTTAAGTCTAGAGTCTAAATATGTCATGATTGTATAGTACAGGGGTCAAATTGTAAGTCTAAGTTTATGTTTTAGAGGTTTCTTTTGAAGGTGGTTCATGTCAAGTTCAATAGAAAGCTGATGATCAGGTTTCTATTGAGACTGGTTCAAGAGAAACCTAAAGCCTATAAATAGGCAGGTGATGTTTCTCATTTGTAAGGTTCCCATTGTTTTGGTACCGAACTGCTGCTGGATTTTTCTGTGATATATGAATGAGAAACAGTGTTTAAAGTGATATTCTTCTGTTTTCTACTCCATTCTCTTTGATTCAACCTATTTGTGTGATTCCGCCACATAAACAGTGGTATTTTGACTCAGATTGACTCATTTGATCGTCAATATCGATCCTACATCGATGATTTAAAGTTCAATTAGCGTAAAATGCACTTTTACTAGTTTTGACTTTTTTAAATGTAACATGCTTGACTCATCATTTCGCCTATTGAACATAATTATCGGAATGTATGATCATAGGGGAATCATACCAAAATTATTACGATCACGTGGGAAAGTTAGGATTGAACTTTGAGTTGACCGTAGTGGTCAGAACTGAAAGTCAAATGAAAAGTCAAACTGTTTGACTTTCAGTTGAAATCTAGCTAAATAATTGAAATTGAGCAAGGAAAGAAGGCTTACTAGACTTGAAGACTACTGAGGACACTAGAGAATTTCTCCTAAGCTCCAGGAAAGCTCCCAAGATCAGATTAAGAGTGAAGTATGAAGGTGTGAGTTTGTAGAACACTATGATCACCTATTTATACTAACCAAAATGCTCACAAATCATGAAAAGTGTTGCCAATGATCATTAGAAGCTGATTAGTGTCTCTTAAGGTGTCATAAGGAGGAGCAATGGTGGCAAATTCGGGGCTAGGTGGCAGAAATTGAGCATAGATGGCCAAACTTGGTGATCAAGCCAATTTTCTACATCTGGGCACCCCTTACGGACCATAACCAAAGCCTTACGGTCCGTAAGGCATTCTGATGCCAAAAATTTTGCCTTTTTGATAGTTTTGGCCCCTGGACTTGTATTATCAGATTTTGGCATTTTTAACCCCTCTAACTTATTACTTAAGCTTTATGAAGGGTATTTAGGGTATGTGTAACTTATATCTTTGTCTCGGAATGTGCGTTACGTAAAAATCATTTCGTTTGAATATCGGTTAACGGAATATAAAAGAGATACGAAAATTTTGAAAGGCTCGAAATTTTCGCAGGGGTTACAGTATAGAAGTAATATAGGTACCGTATTGACCTCGTATAAGCCTATATGCATAATATTATATCGTATAGTGTATAGTATAGGTCCCGATACAATACGATAATATATATAAATATAATAAATCTTTGCTAAAATAATAAATATTATATAAAATTGTTTGTAAAAAATAAAAATAAAAAATAAAAGCCCTTTATATATGACTAGTCCAGCCCTATACAAGGGGCAAAAAAGACCATTATACCCCTAGTTTGGGCTGCGTATAACCCTAAACCAAGGGTAAAATGGTCTTTTTTGCCTATATACAAGACATGATATGACATAATCAGAGATTCTCTTGGAAATTGGAAAGGGTTATACGCCCCGTACAGGCCTATACGCGAGGGGTGGGGGGGCATATACGAGGGTGTGTGAATATGTAGACCCTTCGAATAATCCTAACTTTTACAAATTGGCCAACATTAATACAACTTTAAAAATTATCTCTAACAATCCCAACTTGTAAGAATTTGGCTCCCATCGATCCTTTTCTAATTGAGTTAGTTTTTTGGCTGACGTGACAACTTACTTGGCACAAACCTAGTTATTGGCTGATGTGGCTGCTTATGTAACACAAACTTAGTTATTGGATTTTAATAATCCCAACTTTCACAACCACCACCACCATCAAGAACCACCACCATTAACCGCCACCGCCATCAACAAACCACCACCATTAGCCACCAATGGGAATTTTTGAAGTTGAGATTAAGGTCGGCAATAGTTGAAAGTTAGGCTTATTAAAATCCAATGACCCTTATTTTTTGTATACTTTTAGTCGTTTTAATTTTTGACGTAAATTTTGTTTGAAATAGGTCGGGTCAAATATAATACGTTTTCATAAGACACGGAATAAATTCAAGTACTATACAAACACAATTACTATATGCATGGAAAAATTTACGAGTATTATACAAACACAATCTCTATATTTAAGGAGAACTAAATAAATAGGTAAAACAAATTTGGGGAACACAGTTTTCCCTTTTAATTAAAAGCCATATTAGTAATCCTGTCAATAAGATGACTGTTACTACAAAACTGCAAAAACCAGTAGAAGCTATTACACCATAAACTAAGAAAAAATATTTATAGTTGGATTTTAGAAATGACTTTAGCCATGTTCTCTACTTCCCATAAGTCAAAAAACATAAAAAAATAATTTGGTCTTTAGCACACATCATAGATCCTCGTTTCAAAACATCTTACCATACTAATAAATGAAATTTTTTTTTGGACACGTGTTGTTTTTTGATGCTTTCTCACCTTATTTTCCTATTTATCTCTTGTATTAAATAATAATAATTTTAAACAAAATATTAGATAAGGATAAAAGTTTGTTTTTTATTATGATTATATTAAATAATAATAATAATAATAATAATAATAAGAGTTAATTACATAGTTAGTCCCTGTGGTTTGCACAAAATAACATACTTAGGTACTAATAGTTTAAAATCACCTTCTAGGGTATTAACTTTTCATTTTGTAACGTTTGGAGGTATTAACTTCTAGGGTATTAACATAGTTAGTCCATGTGGTTTGCACAAAATAACATACTTAGATACTAATAAAATGTGATTTTAAACCTACAAATAACGTTAATACATCCAAACGTTACAAAATGAAAAGTTAATACCCTAGAATGTGATTTTAAACTATTAGTACCTAAATATGTTATGTTGTGCAAACCACAGGGACTAAGTATGTGATTAACTCTAATAATAATTATAATAATAATTTTAATTTTAAACAAAAGATTAGATAAGAATATACACGTTTGTTTTTATTATGGTCATAGTAAATAATAACAATAATTTTAAACAAAAAAATAGATAAGAATAAATATTTGTTTTTTTTATAAATAATTCTAAACTGTTATGAATGCAGACATTCAGGCCCATAGGCCAAGCCTGACCTAATGTTAATGGGCTTTAGGGTTGTTGTTGTATTGATCTATATATATGATATATGTACACTCAATGAAGTAGAATTCTCTCATTTTCTATACTTCTCATTGTCTCTATATTCTCTATAGTATCCTTTACATATTAGATGTTGCTATTAGGCCGTTGTTTTACAACACGTTATTAGCACGAAAGTGCTCGAATCATCTTTGGTTTTAATCGTTGATTAAAGTCTCGGTTGACCCATGTCGTTGATGATGTTTTGTTGATAAAAGTTTTGGTGGCCCGAGGTGTTTCCAACGAATATTGGATTTCGTAGACATGTCGATTGAAAAGTGATGGAGATACTATTTCCTTTAGTTATTTCAAGGTAAGTTTTTTTTCCACCATACATGTTTATCTACATAAGGTACTATTCTGATACCTATATTGTTTCTTGTTGAATATGCCTTATCTTTTCAACTTGATTTTACCATGATAAGAATAATCGTTAACCAGAATGAGATTTTTGAAAGTCGGTTGAACAGGGGATGTTCAAATCCTACACATAATTTTCATTTTCATTTTCAATTACCTTTTCTAGAATAAATAATCATCACGGTATTGAAAAAAAACGGAAATATAAGTTTAATATATACATGGACACTTGTTACAGAAACCCAATGAGAAAATATTTGTTATTAATTTATTAAGTCTAATCTTATCTATTTGCTAGTTATATTGCAAGCTTATTCCTTGGTTTAGAAATTGATATATAGTTTGATAAATTTTTTTTATGCATGTTTAATAGATAAACATTGAAAAGAAAATTTGTATTATGATATCCATGATCTTGCATTTACTTGTTGATGTGTAATACTTGTATTTGACATATAAATTTTAATATGATTGTTCGTAACAATTTAACTAGAAATACAATACGATAAGTGTAATGTTTATAGTGTTCTTATTTGATATATAAGAATAAGAAATTTGATGTTTTATATGACATTAAATGACATGTTATCATATAATTTTTAATCTGTTTGATGAAAAATTATAGCTATATTTTAGTAGTAAAAAAAATCATATATTGATTTACTCATCTTTTTTTATAAATGTTATCTTACTATTAATTAAGATGTATGATTTTTATTGTGGCTTTCATCATATATCAACTTTGTCCTTTATAGAACACCACTAATTTGAAAGCTAACGAACACGATGTCGATAAATTAGAGCATAACCTATAATAATAGGCTTATTACTATTGCAATTTATTGCGTCTTTTATATGCTTTAATTTATTTAGATGGTATGTTAAATAAAAAAAATTATATATTTCTTACAAGTGATGAAAAAAAAAATATTATTTCATAACATAATATAAAGTGATGCATTGTATAATCATCAGTTTTACATATTATCATAAACCTTTTTAATAGTGTTCTTGATATATTTTAATATTCAATCATGACAGTAAGGCAAATTAATTATATGTATTTTATTATATCTATTAATTCTAATAAAGCAAAACAAGATTTAGCCACATGTCATTAGCTTAACCCATCACTTGCCACGTGGCATTTGATTAATCCCTGTTTTTCACAAATGACCGCCAAAGCTCCTTATGCCTCACGCTCTTTGTTTTTTCATTCGTCTTTCTTAACCTAATTAAATCTCCACCGTTTCACACAATCAACTCTTCAACTTCTCTCCAATCTTCTTCCAAGAATACCATCGGTTTCCATTTAACAATGAAATTTTTCACTGGATCTACATATATAGATGGTTTTACATTCTTCAGCGTCTTCATCTACATCTACTTTTTCTTGATTCGATTTCAGAATTTCGCATATCGCTCTACAAATCTGTAAGTTGTTTTTGTTAAAATCCTTCTTTAATCATCATTCATGTGTTCTTCCGTTTGTTTACTGTGTTAAAACTATGTTTATGTTGATTTAACCCTAAATCCGGTTTGCATTGAAAAATATGTTGATTTAGGGGTTTTAAGATTATGGTATTGTTAAAGAATATGATGTTTATGCAAAACCCTAAAACCGATTTTCGTGCAGAGTATTTTTTATTTCTAATGTTTATTTATTCTATCAAGTTATACGAAACCCTAGATCCGATTGTTATTGGATATCTGTCTTAAGTTCTATTTGAATTGATGTAAAATAAGTTTTATTTGATTGTGATTGTTAATAAGTTTGTGATTGTGATTCAAAAGCCTAAAGCCGATTGCCATTGAAAAATCTGTTGATTTTGGGGTTTTAAGATTATGGTTTTGTTATACAATATGATGTTTATGCAAAACCCTAAAACCGATTTTGATGCAGAATATTTTTTATTTCTCATGTTTATTTATTCTATAAAGTTTATACGAGACCCTAGATCCGATTGTTATTGAATATAGTTTTTTTAATTATATTTTTTTATTTGATATGATTCTGTTTATATGAGTTTTTCAGACTGATTTATTGGTTATGTTTATGTTATACAAACCCTCAATCTGATTGTCATGGAAAATCTGATGATTTTGTTTTTATTTCACATGTTTATGTAATCTATCAACTTTGTAGGTCACTTTTGTTGTATTTGATGATAGGATAGTAGGATTTTATAATTTAAGGAGTTTTAATTTTTGTTAATTGTCAGTGTAAATCATTTGGTGACACGATTTTGTTATTTGTTGCTCTAAAATGTGCATACACACATTTATTATGATGTATCATAAGTAGATACATCATTATCATTTGACATAACTTGCTTAGCACATTATGTTTATCATAGATAGCTGCTTTCATTTTATTTTTTTCATGACTTTTGTGGATGATTGCATAATTGGATTCCTTTGTTTGTTCTTTGTTTTTCTATTTAAGTGTACCCATTTGTGATATGATGTAATCTGCATGTGACATCAATTATCTTGAGGTTTGTTAATGGTTCTATCATCGGTTGCCTCCATTTGTTCTTGATATTGGAATTAAAGATACTTTTGATGAGGTTTGTTATCTTTTACGTAAATATTAAATGTATTCATATATATTGATTGTTATATTCATATATATGGATTGTTATTATAACATGTCCTTCACATTCTTTTTTTGTTGTTATTTATAATTTTTTTAATAGTTCATCTGATGTGGTTTGTTTATGTAAACCTGATTTTGTAGGTATTTAATATGGCTGAAAGTTCATCAAGGTATTTTTTGTTCATTTTGTTTGTTTATGTCACATGTGATTTGTAGAATCTTTGTTTTTTTTCATGTTATCGATTTTTCATCACACTAACCTTAAGATTTTTAAGTTTATTAACATCGTATTTTTTAAATCAGTTTCAGAGGACCCTGGTTCTGTAGGCTAATGAATCGAGCAGACGAAGTTATTCTGATAAATGATAAATTATTACATGAGTTATTTGTGTTCTTTTGTTTTTCTTATCATTAAATAGAGTTTATTATGATTGTTTTGTTTAGATATTTTCACTATAATTATAATCCATTTTCTATTTGTTTGTTTTATTAGACCATTCCAGATGACGCTGCGTGCAAACTATGGGGTGTTGATAAAGGCCCTACAAATGTTATGATAGACACTGAAGACGGCCGAGTATTTAATGTTTCTTTAACCGCTTCTAAAGGAAAGTTATTTTTTTTGGTGGTTGGTCCAATGTTGTAGAACATTTGCGAGTAACCAAAGGCTGTTTGGTAGTATTTAATCCTGTAGATTCTACTACGTTTAAATTAACATATTTCATTTATGGGGTTAGTCGTGGCTCTTTCTGGACATATCTGCTCCCTCCATCATCTCATTTTTATGTAAGATAAACTCTATTTTCCTTTTTCCTAATGTATTGATGTATTACTTTAGTTATATTAAAACTAACTTTTTTTTCTTTTTTTATCATTCCCACAGGTCATTCCTGAATGTATCCTGCTAAAAATTTATGATTATTCCTCAAATGATGTAATCTCTACTGTAATTGTAGACAACAAAACGTTTAACGTTGCCATTGAAACGTCTGACGGTAAAGTCGGTTTTACCGTTGGTATTGACGTAATTGTTAGTCTGTTTCAGTTGGAGGCTGGTTGTTTTTTGTTATTTACAAAAGCTTTTGGTAATTTTTTCCATTTAATTTTTTTTGGAAAAAACGGTGTTGAAATGAATTTTCCTGAAGTAAATGTCGATGAGGTAAGTTACATTTTCGTACTTATTTATATATTTTATATATGTTAATGTAATACATGTTATATATTTAATTTGCAGGCTGAAGTTGCACCTATCGATGCTGAAGATGAAATTGATGAACAAATACATGGTGGTGTTCGTCGTTTTGTTCGTACGGCTGGTGAACGTTATTTTGTAAGTTTTAATATCATTTTACAAACCGCTAAAAAACAAGTGTTACAATTTTTTGTTACTTAATAAACATTGTTCTTTTAGTTTCATATTTATTATTAATTTTATTTTTACAACAATACAAAGGATTCCTGATCCTGTTTCCTGGATGGCTAAACTTGATGAAGGTTTAAAAGATATCACCGTCAGGCTTATGCATCTGGATCCGCCACAGCAATTTACCAACGGTACCAGACGTGAAAGAAAAAGCGACGGAGGTTTTCGATACGCGTTCACTAGTTGGAAGAAGTTCATGAAAGTCGCTCGAATTAAGGTCCGTGACACGGTTCACTATTCTTTTGATGAAAATGACCAGGTGTTGAGTGTTGAACTAGTGGTACCTTACGTTAGGCGTAGTCATTAGTTATATGACATTTAGGGCATGTTTTTTGCCTTTCATATGGTAGATATTAACTTTTTATATGGTTATTGGTTTTTGACATTGGTTTTGGTTTTGAAATTCAAGTTATTACATTTTTTCATATCTTAACTGTGCTTTTAACCACTATATGTCATGTCTTGAAAGTTTAATCTATGTTTTAAGTAGTTTTTAATCCCATTACACATAGAAACAACTTTTAAAGATAAAAAGTAATTCATATATTCGGATATTAAGATTGCTGATTAATTTTTTAAAATAAAATAGTGTTTATATAACTCAGTGTTGAATGTGTTATATATATCTAATAAAATTATACATATGATAGATCAAAAAACGATATAGAAACAAGTTTTACATATATAAATAAATTAATATTAATATATTCAGATAATAATATTGCTGTTTATTTATTAAAAATATATTATCATGTCTTTTTAAAATATATACAAAATTTAAAAGAAGTTTACATCTGATTGATATTATACCTTTAAGTAAATAAATTAACAAAAAAGAAGTTGATATATTTATTTAAATAATATTTAAATTATATTTAAAATTTAGTTGACTGTTTTCTTAAATTTTATAAAACCTGAACTGATGCTAATGATGTTAATAATTTCTTCAAAAAGTATATTCTTATTTTATTATATGTTAATCAATTAAGCATTTAACATGATTTAAAATTATCAGGATACCATTCTTTCTTTTATCTTTCTCTTTTCTGCACAGAGAGTATAGTTTTTTTATTATTAGAAGATAGTATTATGAACCTTTAGTACTACATATAGAATAGATAGATAACACTATGATTGTCATTTTTAAACCTTGCATTATAGTGTTGACCCTGTTACATTATAAGGTTTTTATATAAGATTTAACATAAATAACCTATTTATATTAATTTTAATTATAGAAAGTCAACTGTCGGAGAATATGTTGTAATTTCAAAATATTTGCAAGTGATTAATCATAAAAATTTCGTCCTTACTTTGCAATTCAAACTGATAATTATGGAAACTTATTATTCATAAAAATTTAGAAAAATCTATTTTTTATATTTTAGTAAAGGTTGACCATTATAACTAAAATAAAAAATATCGCTACCAAAATTATGTGCTCACTTTGTTGTATAAATAAGTATCATTTGTTATGTTTCATACACATCACATCTACTGACTTTGTATATTTCGATATACATATCTTCTGGTATGTGTTTTGTGAGTTTCATTGTAATTCACATAGATATTTTATTCCTGAGTTATCATATGATGTTTTTCATGTACTTTTCTTCAAAGATTTTTGTATATCATCATCAAGTAAGTTATCTTAATTCTTTTTTTTAATTGCAGAGATGGAACATGCTCCTATCACACTTCTTAATAATGTTGATCTTAATGTTGATGATTACACTATTAGAATCCGCATAGTCCGGCTATGGACAAGACCTACCTTCAACAATCCTAGAAACATTTATTGCTACGACATGATATTCATGGACCAGGAGGTTTTTTTAGTCCAATGCATACGGTTTTTTGAAATTAAAATTAATGTGTTACTGTTTATAATTAATTATAAAACATTGTTTTTCAGGGCTCCAAAATGCAGGCGTTTGTTTTAACAAAAAAACACAACTGGTTATGATCATTTGCTGAAAGAAAATCAATGTTTAACTATTCGTAACCCTTCGATGGGTGAAAATCGTCAAAAAGTTAAATATGTTCATAGTTCGTTGAAGATCAATCTAAATGACAACACTACTGTCGAAGAATGCAACGAGCCTGTTGGTGCTGAATGGGGATTTGATTTTTCTCCATTTGATTCTGTTGTGGATGACCCTCATGATGATGCCAAATCTTTCAAAAGCCCGATTGGTACTTTATTTTTAAATTTTTGGCAAATTGGATTTAAATAATCCTAACTCACTGTTATTGGCCAATAATAATCCCAACTCATTTAATCACCAATAATAATCCGAACTATTCACTTTTGTTTGTAAAATACTCCCAGTTAAAAAAACACTAACTAGGTTAAAAAATTGCTGACGTGGCAGGTGATGTGGCATTTTTTGATGACGTGGCAGCTGATGTGGCAGTCTACGTGACATTTTTTATGACGTGGCAACTGATGTGGCATGCCACGTCACCTGCCACATCAGCGATTTTTTAACCTAGTTAGTGTTTTTTTAACTGGGACTATTTTACAAACAAAAGTGAATAGTTCGGATTATTATTGGTGATTAAATGAGTTGGGATTATTATTGGCCAATAACAGTGAGTTGGGATTATTTAAATCCAATTTGCCTAAATTTTTTCTTCAAGTTTATTAATTTAATATTATATATTTTATGTAATATTAATTTCATTATTTTGTATTCTTTAGATGTTATTGGTTTTGTGGTTAAGTGTCTTCCGTTAGAGGATAAAAGTGAGCATAATAACGGCAAAGACGAGAAGAAGACTACCTTTATTTTGGAAGATTTGCAGTACATTCTTTTATATATATATATACACACTTTTACTTATATATGTCTCCCATTTTATATATTTTTTACAACTACCAACTTACGTATTTAAATTTTATTTTGTAGACACCATGAAAAGTTAATACCTCCAAACGTTACAAAATAAAAAGTTAATACCCTAGAATGTGATTTTAAACTATTAGTACCTAAATATGCTATGTTGTGCAAACCACAGGGACTAAGTATGTAATTAACTCTAATAATAATTATAATAATAATTTGGCAAATTGGATTTAAATAATCCCAACTCACTGTTATTGGCCAATAATAATCCCAACTCATTTAATCACCAATAATAATCCGAACTATTCACTTTTGTTTGTAAAATACTCCCAGTTAAAAAAAACACTAACTAGGTTAAAAAATTGCTGATGTGGCATGCCACGTCACCTGCCACATCAGTTGCCACGTCATCAAAAATGCCATGTAGACAGCCACATCAGCTGCCACGTCATCAAAAAATGCCACATCAACTGCCACGTCAGCAAATTTGCTGATGTGGCATGCCACGTCACCTGCCACGTCAGCAATTTTTTAACCTAGTTAGTGTTTTTTTAACTGGGAGTATTTTACAAACAAAAGTGAATAGTTCGGATTATTATTGGTGATTAAATGAGTTGGGATTATTATTGGCAAATAACAGTGAGTTGTGATTATTTAAATCCAATTTGCCTAATAATTTTAATTTTAAACAAAAGATTAGATAAGAATATACACGTTTGTTTTTATTATGGTCATAGTAAATAATAACAATAATTTTAAACAAAAAAATAGATAAGAATAAATATTTGTTTTTCTATAAATAATTCTAAACTGTTATGAATGCAGACATTCAGGCCCATAGGCCAAGCCTGACCTAATGTTAATGGGCTTTAGGGTTGTTGTTGTATTGATCTATATATATGATATATGTACACTCAATGAAGTAGAATTCTCTCATTTTCTATACTTCTCATTATCTCTATATTCTCTATAGTATCCTTTACATATTAGATGTTGCTATTAGGCCGTTGTTTTACAACACGTTATCAGCACGAAAGTGCTCGAATCATCTTTGGTTTTAATCGTTGATTAAAGTCTCGGTTGACCCATGTCGTTGATGATGTTTTGTTGATAAAAGTTTTGGTGGCCCGAGGTGTTTCCAACGAATATTGGATTTCGTAGACATGGCGATTGAAAAGTGATGGAGATACTATTTCCTTTAGTTATTTCAAGGTAAGTTTTTTTTTTCCACCATACATGTTTATCTACATAAGGTACTATTCTTATACCTATATTGTTTCTTGTTGAATATGCCTTATCTTTTCAACTTGATTTTACCATGATAAGAATAATCGTTAACCAGAATGAGATTTTTGAAAGTCGGTTGAACAGGGGATGTTCAAATCCTACTCATAATTTTCATTTTCATTTTCAATTACCTTTTCTAGAATAAATGATCATCACGGTATTGAAAAAAAAAAGGAAATATAAGTTTAATATATACATGGACACTTGTTACAGAAACCCAATGAGAAAATATTTGTTATTAATTTATTAAGTCTAATCTTATCTATTTGCTAGTTATATTGCAAGCTTATTCCTTGGTTTAGAAATTGATATATAGTTTGATAAATTTTTTTTATGCATGTTTAATAGATAAACCTTGAAAAGAAAAGTTGTATTATGATATCCATGATCTTGCATTTACTTGTTGATGTGTAATACTTGTATTTGACATATAAATTTTAATATGATTGTTCGTAACAATTTAACTAGAAATACAATACGATAAGTGTAATGTTTGTAGTGTTCTTATTTGATATATAAGAATAAGAAATTTGATGTTTTATATGACATTATATGACATGTTATCATATAATTTTTAATCTGTTTGATGACAAATTATAGCTATATTTTAGTAGTAAAAAAAATCATATATTGATTTACTCATCCTTTTTTTTAAATGTTATCTTACTATTAATTAAGATGTATGATTTTTATTGTGGCTTTCATCATATATCAACTTTGTCCTTTATAGAACACCACTAATTTGAAAGCTAACGAACACGATGTCGATAAATTAGAGCATAACCTATAATAATAGGCTTATTACTATTGCAATTTATTGCGTCTTTTATATGCTTTAATTTATTTAAATGATATGTTAAATAAAAAAAAATTATATATTTCTTACAAGTGATGAAAAAAAAATATTATTTCATAACATAATATAAAGTGATGCATTGTATAATCATCACTTTAACATATTATCATAAACCTTTTTAATAGTGTTCTTGATATATTTTAATATTCAATCATGACAGTAAGGCAAATTAATTATATGTATTTTATTATATCTATTAATTCTAATAAAGCAAAACAAGCTTTAGCCACATGTCATTAGCTTAACCCATCACTTGCCACGTGGCATTTGATTAATCCCTGTTTTTCACAAATGACCGCCAAAGCTCCTTATGCCTCACGCTCTTTGTTTTTTCATTCGTCTTTCTTAACCTAATTAAATCTCCACCGTTTCACACAATCAACTCTTCAACTTCTCTCCAATCTTCTTCCAAGAATACCATCGGTTTCATTTAACAATGAAAATTTTCACTGGATCTACATATATAGATGGTTTTACATTCTTCAGCGTCTTCATCTACATCTACTTTTTCTTGATTCGATTTCAGAATTTCGCATATCGCTCTACAAATCTGTAAGTTGTTTTTGTTAAAATCCTTCTTTAATCATTATTCATGTGTTCTTCCGTTTGTTTACTATGTTAAAACTATGTTTATGTTGATTTAACCCTAAATCCGATTTACATTGAAAAATATGTTGATTTAGGGGTTTTAAGATTATGGTATTGTTAAAGAATATGATGTTTATGCAAAACCCTAAAACCGATTTTTGTGCAGAGTATGTTTTATTTCTAATGTTTATTTATTCTATCAAGTTATACGAAACCCTAGATCCGATTGTTATTGGATATCTGTCTTAAGTTCTATTTGAATTGATGTAAAATAAGTTTTATTTGATTGTGATTGTTAATAAGTTTGTGATTGTGATTCAAAAGCCTAAAGCCGATTGCCATTGAAAAATCTGTTGATTTTGGGGTTTTAAGATTATGGTTTTGTTATACAATATGATGTTTATGCAAAACCCTAAAACCGATTTTGATGCAGAATATTTTTTATTTCTCATGTTTATTTATTCTATAAAGTTTATACGAGACCCTAGATCCGATTATTATTGAATATAGTTTTTTTTTAATTATATTTTTTTATTTGATATGATTCTGTTTATATGAGTTTTTCAGACTGATTTATTGGTTATGTTTATGTTATACAAACCCTCAATCTGATTGTCATGGAAAATCTGATGATTTTGTTTTTATTTCACATGTTTATGTAATCTATCAACTTTGTAGGTCACTTTTGTTGTATTTGATGATAGGATAGTAGGATTTTATAATTTAAGGAGTTTTAATTTTTGTTAATTGTCAGTGTAAATCATTTGGTGACACGATTTTGTTATTTGTTGCTCTAAAATGTGCATACACACATTTATTATGATGTATCATAAGTAGATACATCATTATCATTTGACATAACTTGCTTAGCACATTATGTTTATCATAGATAGCTGCTTTCATTTTATTTTTTTCATGACTTTTGTGGATGATTGCATAATTGGATTCCTTTGTTTGTTCTTTGTTTTTCTATTTAAGTGTACCCATTTGTGATATGATGTAATCTGCATGTGACATCAATTATCTTGAGGTTTGTTAATGGTTCTATCATCGGTTGCCTCCATTTGTTCTTGATATTGGAATTAAAGATACTTTTGATGAGGTTTGTTATCTTTTACGTAAATATTAAATGTATTCATATATATTGATTGTTAAATTCATATATATGGATTGTTATTATAACATGTCTTTCACATTCTTTTTTTGTTGTTATTTATATATTTTTTAATAGTTCATCTGATGTGGTTTGTTTATGTAACCTGATTTTGTAGGTATTTAATATGGCTGAAAGTTCATCAAGGTATTTTTTGTTCATTTTGTTTGTTTATGTCACATGTGATTTGTAGAATCTTTGTTTTTTTCATGTTATCGATTTTTCATCACACTAACCTTAAGATTTTTAAGTTTATTAACATCGTATTTTTTAAATCAGTTTCAGAGGACCCTGGTTCTGTAGGCTAATGAATCGAGCAGACGAAGTTATTCTGGTAAATGATAAATTATTACATGAGTTATTTGTGTTCTTTTGTTTTTCTTATCATTAAATAGAGTTTATTATGATTGTATTGTTTAGATATTTTCACTATAATTATAATCCATTTTCTATTTGTTTGTTTTATTAGACCATTCCAGATAACGCTGCGTGCAAACTATGTGGTGTTGATAAAGGCCCTACAAATGTTATGATAGACACTGAAGATGGCCGAGTATTTAATGTTTCTTTAACCGCTTCTAAAGGAAAGTTATTTTTTTTTGGTGGTTGGTCCAATGTTGTAGAACATTTGCGACTAACCAAAGGCTGTTTGGTAGTATTTAATCCTGTAGATTCTACTACGTTTAAATTAACATATTTCATTGATGGGGTTAGTCGTGACTCTTTCTGGACATATCTGCTCCCTCCATCATCTCATTTTTATGTAAGATAAATTCTATTTTCCTTTTTCCTAATGTATTGATGTATTACTTTAGTTATATTAAAACTAACTTCTTTTTCTTTTTTTATCATTCTCACAGGTCATTCCTGAATGTATCCTGCCAAAAAATTATGATTACTCCTCAAATGATGTAATCTCTACTGTAATTGTAGACACAAAAACGTTTAACGTTGCCATTGAAACGTCTGACGGTAAAGTCGGTTTTACCGTTGGTATTGACGTAATTGTTAGTTTGTTTCAGTTGGAGGCTGGTTGTTTTTTGTTATTTACAAAAGCTTTTGTTAATTTTTTCCATTTAAATTTTTTTGGAAAAAACGGTGTTAAAATGAATTTTCCTGAAGTAGATGTCGATGAGGTAAGTTACATTTTCGTACTTATTTATATATTTTATATATGTTAATGTAATAAATGTTATATATTTAATTTGCAGGCTGAAGTTGCACCTATCGATGCTGAAAATGAAATTGATGAACAAATACATGGTGGTGTTCGTCGTTTTGTTCGTACGGCTGGTGAACGTTATTTTCTAAGTTTTAATATCATTTTACAAACCGCTAAAAAACAAGTGTTACAATTTTTTGTTACTTAATAAACATTGTTCTTTTAGTTTCATATTTATTATTAATTTTATTTTTACAACAATACAGAGAATTCCTGATCCTGTTTCCCGGATGGCTAAACTTGATGAAGGTTTAAAAGATATCACCGTCAGGCTTATGCATTTGGATCCGCCACAGCAATTTACCAACGGTACCAGACGTGAAAGAAAAAGCGACGGAGGTTTTCGATACGCGTTAACTAGTTGGAAGAAGTTCATGAAAGTCGCTCGAATTAAGGTCCGTGACACGGTTCACTATTCTTTTGATGAAAATGACCAGGTGTTGAGTGTTGAACTGGTGGTACCTTACGTTAGGCGTAGTCATTAGTTATATGACATTTAGGGCATGTTTTTTGCCTTTCATATGGTAGATATTAACTTTTTATATGGTTATTGGTTTTTGACATTGGTTATGGTTTTGAAATTCAAGTTATTACATTTTTTCATATCTTAACTGTGCTTTTAACCACTATATGTCATGTCTTGAAAGTTTAATCTATGTTTTAAGTAGTTTTTAATCCCATTACACATAGAAACAACTTTTAAAGATAAAAAGTAATTCATATATTCGGATATTAAGATTGCTGATTAATTTTTTAAAATAAAATAGTGTTTATATAACTCAGTGTTGAATGTGTTATATATATCTAATAAAATTATACATATGATAGATCAAAAACGATATAGAAACAAGTTTTACATATATAAATAAATTAATATTAATATATTCAGATAATAATATTGCTGTTTATTTATTAAAAATATATTATCATGTCTTTTTAAAATATATACAAAATTTAAAAGAAGTTTACATCTGATTGATATTATACCTTTAAGTAAATAAATTAACAAAAAAGAAGTTGATATATTTATTTAAATAATATTTAAATTATATTTAAAATTTAGTTGACTGTTTTCTTAAATTTTATAAATCCTGAACTGATGCTAATGATGTTAATAATTTCTTCAAAAAGTATATTCTTATTTTATTATATGTTAATCAATTAAGCATTTAACATGATTTAAAATTATCAGGATACCATTCTTTCTTTTATCTTTCTCTTTTTTGCACAGAGAGTATAGTTTTTTTTTATTATTAGAAGATAGTATTATGAACCTTTAGTACTACATATAGAATAGATAGATAACACTATGATTGTCATTTTTAAACCTTGCATTATAGTGTTGACCCTGTTACATTATAAGGTTTTTATATAAGATTTAACATAAATAACCTATTTATATTAATTTTAATTATAGAAAGTCAACTGTCGGAGAATATGTTGTAATTTCAAAATATTTGCAAGTGATTAATCATAAAAATTTCGTCCTTACTTTGCAATTTCAAACTGATAATTATGGAAACTGATTATTCATAAAAATTTAGAAAAATCTATTTTTTATATTTTAGTAAAGGTTGACCATTATAATTAAAATAAAAAATATCGCTACCAAAATTATGTGCTCACTTTGTTGTATAAATAAGTATCATTTGTTATGTTTCATACACATCACATCTACTGACTTTGTATATTTCGATATACATATCTTCTGGTGTGTGTTTTGTGAGTTTCATTGTAATTCACATAGATATTTTATTCCTGAGTTATCATATGATGTTTTCATGTACTTTTCTTCAAAGATTTTTGTATATCATCATCAAGTAAGTTATCTTAATTCTTTTTATTAATTGCAGAGATGGAACATGCTCCTATCACACTTCTTAATAATGTTGATCTTAATGTTGATGATTACACTATTAGAATCCGCATAGTCCGGCTATGGACAAGACCTACCTTCAACAATCCTAGAAAAATTTATTGCTACGACATGATATTCATGGACCAGGAGGTTTTTTTAGTCCAATGCATACGGTTTTTTGAAATTAAAATTAATGTGTTACTGTTTATAATTAATTATAAAACGTTGTTTTTCAGGGCACCAAAATGCAGGCATTTGTTTTACAAAAAAACACAACTGGTTATGATCATTTGCTGAAAGAAAATCAATGTTTAACTATTCGTAACCCTTCGATGGGTGAAAATCGTCAAAAAGTTAAATATGTTCATAGTTCGTTGAAGATTAATCTAAATGACAACACTACTGTCAAAGAATGCAACGAGCCTGTTGGTGCTGAATGGGGATTTGATTTTTCTCCATTTGATTCTGTTGTGGATGACCCTCATGATGATGCCAAATCTTTCAAAAGCCCGATTGGTACTTTATTTTTAAATTTTTTCTTCAAGTTTATTAATTTAATATTATATATTTTATGTAATATTAATTTCATTATTTTGTATTCTTTAGATGTTATTGGTTTTGTGGTTAAGTGTCTTCCATCAGAGGATAAAAGTGAGCATAATAACGGCAAAGACGAGAAGAAGACTACCTTTATTTTGGAAGATTTGCAGTACATTCTTTTATATATATATATACACACTTTTACTTATATATGTCTCCCATTTTATATATTTTTTACAACTACCAACTTACGTAATTAAATTTTATTTTGTAGACACCATCAGATTTACGTGACGTTATGGGGTTGTTATGCTGATCAGATTTTAGAATTTGAGAAGAACAATAAGTATGAAAAGAATGTTGTGGTCGTTGTTCAGTTTGGAAAGTACGGATTTTGGGGAGGTATATTCTATATAGAGACTCTCACTTTTCATTCAACTACATATTTAATTCGTTGAAGTTGTCGTTTTATTTACATGTTGCTATAATTAAACAGGTAATTTGTTTGTCTCCAATTTGTATAATGTAACTCAAGTCTTCATAAACTCTGAAGTAAAAGAGATTTTGGATTTCAAGAAAAGGTTTGTAATCTTATTACCTTTTTTTATCATATCTTTTGAATATGTATTATTTTTGTAACATTCATTATTTTTCATGTACAGTTTCCTTGCTCAGCTTACTGTTTCAACGTCTTCCGGTTATTCTGGATTGAGTTCTTCTGCTATCAAGTCAACGACTGAGGAATATCTAGCTGATGGTTCCTTTAGTACAATTGGAGCATTAAGCGAAATATCCGAAGTATTGTTACAATAATTTATTGTTTTATTTTTTATAC
Organism: Helianthus tuberosus; assembly: GCA_030545235.1. NCBI lineage: Eukaryota > Viridiplantae > Streptophyta > Magnoliopsida > Asterales > Asteraceae > Helianthus > Helianthus tuberosus. The sequence goes on from JARYGA010046568.1 coordinate 74,401, forward strand.
GTATTATTTTTTTCTTTCAGAATGTTCTAAATTATCATATATGTATACATCAAAAGTTTGTTATTATACTGGGAAAAATTAAGAGCTTTGCTTCAGAAGAGTCATGGTTTTACAATGCATGTAAGAGTTGCAACAAAAAGGTTCTTTACAACACTATTTGCTAGGACAAGCAAGATGGAAGTGAAGGATATGATGAAGTAACTGTCTTGGAATGTCAGACTGATCGTTGCAATAAAAGGACCGTTGTTTCTGTTCCCAGGTTAATTTACTTGATTCATTTATTGTCCTAAACATATTAAATGATTGTTAACAAAATCTTATTTAAAATTTTGACATGATAAAAGTTCTAATTCGTGTTCAGGATTGTACCAGGATTGTCACTTTGACGTTGTTTGAAAGTGTAGTTGTTAAACTGTTAATGGTTAACGCAAACCAGCTTTTGGATAAAAACAGTGAGGTAAGTTATATCGTCGTAATAAGATTTCGTTACTTCCTTTATACATTTTAATGTTTATATTTTAAACTGGTATCTTTATAAATTATGTCTCGAAGTTATGCAATAGGACACTCTTAATGTTTATCAAACAGTTAGCCAGCGATGGTAACTTTCCCAAGGAGCTGAAGGCATTGTTAAATCGGCGGTTTGCGTTTAAGATAACCATAGCTTCGTTTAACATAAAAAACAAATCAGATGTCCACTCGGTGTCGAAGTTGACTGAAAATCCTTCAATCATTGATGATCTTGATAGGCATTTTGATGACTTCCAGGTTCGACATACCTTCGATACGTTAGTTGTACTTTTTTTATTTATAAAATCTTATAGCACGTTACAATGTTTATTGAAATATATGAGATAAATACAGCCTGCTGATGATGAACCTTTAAATGCTGTTCCCTCTGATTCAAATGCAACTGTTAACTTTGATGTTAAGGTATGTCTTATAAATTATGGAATTCACTATTGGTTCAATATTTTGTCATTCACCTTATTTTATCAATTTTTTTTAACTTTTTAGTTTTTATTTACAGGATTCTGTATCCCGTACTGGTGATGAAGACACTCCGGTGTCTAATGTGAACAAAAGCATGTTTAGCACACCCTCTGGAGCTGAGATGAACTGTTCTGTGGAGATGGTTGATGTTAGTGCATGAATGTCTAAAGCCTACGTCTTAGTCTTAGTCAAGCTTGTATAGGGTCTAGAGGTCGGAAATGTCATTTATGTATAGTATAGGGGGCTGTTTGTAAATGTTATGTTTTTATGATGTGATTCCGCTCCTAATGACATTGTGTCATTTGGAGTGGAATCAGAAGGTTGTGATTCCACCCCAAATGACATGGTGTCATAAGGAGTGGAATCAGCCTCCCTATATATAGTGGTGTTAGTTTCTCATTTGGTATCGATTTGTCAAGTTGTATACCGTTATGCTGCCGGATTTTTGAGCAACCAATTAATGAGAAACAGTGTTTAAAGTGATATTCTTCTATTTTCTACTCCATTCTCTTGATTCAAGCTGTTTACGTGTTTCCGCCACATAAATAGTGGTATTTGGTTCTGATTGACTCACTAGATCAGTCAAATCGATCCTACAATTGGTATCAGAGCCAGTTATGAGCTAAAATACCTGAATCAAAGCATTTTTACTACATTTTTTGGATTTCTGGACATTGACACGGACAAAATGGACTGAGTTTTTGACATACTGTGTAAAAGTGACATTTAACAAACCCTTGAGAATATCAGCTTAAAATTCGACTTAAAATTGGTAAAAAATGGCTCGAAACCTGATTCCGCTCGTAATGACATTCGGTTGATTCCGCTCGTAATTCTGAGCGAAATCAGGTCTTTCACCTGAAATATCTAATTCCGCTCTTACATTTGGAGCGAAATCAGCAATTTAGATTGTTTCCGTGATTCCGCTCTTGGGAATCTTCTGATTCCGCTCCTGAGATCACTAAAATTCTGATTCCACCCATGTGAACCAATCATTGATTCCGCTCGAGTGAAGTTCCTAATTCCGCTCCTAGTGTTAATGTCTGATTCCGCTCATGTGAACCAATTAGTGATTTCGCTCAAGTGACTATCTGATTCTGCTTTGAACGTGACAGTGCTGATTCCACGTGAAAACATTTCGTTGAACCATGTGTTTTGATTAAAAAATTGATAAACTCTGTGTTTCGACTGAATACATTAAAAAGGTCCAATTAAAATTTTCGATCCAACAATTTTATCAGAATTCATGTGATATGTGTTTAATCTGATCATTTGTTATCGACCTATGTGTTGTGTCAGACATCTATAATATCATCGACCAAATAGAATTTAGAACACATGAAAATTGTCGGGTGATAATCTAAAATTGATAAGTCCTTCACGTGAATCAAAAGAGTTGTCAGTAGTGTTCTTGGTCTAAGATCCACTTTAAACAAAAGGCCCAATGAGATTTTTGATTGGTAAATCAAAAGAGTTGTCAGTAGTGTAGTACCACAAAGTCAACCGATCAGACAAAATCATTATATTTCATTAAAAAAAAGGTTTGACCTTTTTGACTCACCTGATCGAGTAATAATCTGATTCAAGGCATTTGTTTTGTTCAAGTTTAAAGTGCAAATGAATCGAGTGGTAATTCGAACAAGTTGCCACCCGATCCTAATCAGTTTTGTTTGTCTGTGTTTCAGGTAAATTGTCAAGCATTGGATACTCACCCGAGCGAATTCACACTCAATCTGTTGTCGCCAGATTGTTGTCACTAAATCGGATATCTATCTGATTCAGTGGGTTGATACAGTGATTGAATTGATTTCAGTTTGTGATTCGAAAATCTATTGTTGAAAATTCTTTAAAATAACTAAACATGGATTGTGAGTCGTATCGTGTTCAGAGTCCAGCAGATATTGCACAAAAGAAATTTGATAGTTTTACGGGTATCAATGGAGAGTCTACAAAAGAATTGTTTGATCGATATTGCCTTCTAGTTGAGGAGATGAGGAGATTGAAGATAACCAAGGCTAATGAGGTGTGGATTGACAAGGTGGCGAATGCTTTACCAAAGAATGAGTGGGGTACTTACCTGATGAAGTTGAAAAACACTCCAGGCTTTGATAATCTGAACCTTAGTGGATTCATTGAAAAGATTGAAGCTCAAGAACTTGAGTTCCAAAAGATTAGAAAATTGAGGTCTGATTCAAGAGAGAAGAGTAAAGCAGAAACTGATGAAGAAAAATTCAAATCTAAAGAAAATGTTCAAGTGTTAGAGAAGCAAGTTGATGAAATTTCAGCTATTAAAGCTGAGAAGAAAGCTGAAGCTGAAATGATGTCCGAGAAATGCTTAAATTGTGAAAATCTGAAATCTGAAAATGCCAAACTCTTGAAGGATTTAGAGAGTTTGACATTGGAAAACAAATTTTTAAAAGAAAAAGAAAAAGATTTTCAAAATCAAATAAAGATTTTAGAAGATGAGAAAGATATTTTTGGTAATAATAATCTTGAAAAACAAATTGCAATAAATTCTCATCTTGCTAAAATCATTCAGCTTGAAAAAGAAGCTGAAAGTGATCGGAATAAAATTGCTGAGTTAGAAAATAAATTGAAAGGTTTTGAGACTTCGTCATCAACACCAGATTATCCATGTCCAAAACCGATCAATTCAGTTCCAATAAGTGACAATGTCACAAATTTTGACAAAGTCAAAATTGAAGATTGCGATGACAAAGCTGATGATGAAAAAGAAAAAGAAAAAGAAAAGAAAAGAAAAATATTTTTAGAATTACAAGAAAAATTTCAAAATACTGTTTTGCAATCTACTGAAATAGGTGAATGCTCAAAGCAAAAACCTGTTAAAAAGAAAGTAGAACAGAAACAAAAAGTTAAAAATTCAGAAAATTTTCAAAACAACAATAAAAGATCATCAGTTCAATCATCCAATCAAGATAAAAAACCACAAAAATTGAAAAACCAAAACTCACAAAAAGTTGGTGATATGTGGTGCAGGTTTGACCACAGTGCTCAAGCGTCAAATCAAGATTATAGGAGAAGTCATGAGTACTACAAATCAAATCAGTGTTATGATTTGAGTGTTTGGATTGATGGTGGAGATTGGTACGATAACAGGGTGTGTTACAACTGTGGTTTTAGAGGACACATTGCTGTTAACTGCCAAAGTTGGAGGTTTGAGACGAGAAGATGCTATAACTGCCAAATCAAAGGACATATTGCAAGAGATTTCCCAATGAGATCAATGGAAAGATTGAGGGCTGAATCTCAGAAAAAGGTGACAAAATCGTTCAAGATCGAAGAAAAGCCCAAAGAACAAAATGTTCAAGAACCTAAAGTTCAAGAAAAGAAAGTTAAACTTTCACAGGGGCAAAAAGACAAACTGAGAAAGAAGAGGAAGAAGGCCAGAGAGTATCTGGAGAAGATATTGTCCTCAGGTTCATCTGTTGATAAAAATAAGAGTTCTGATGAATCGATTCCCTCGATTGCAAAGTCAAGCAAGACGAATTCATCAGATACAAATCTGAGGACGAAAGAAGAAAAAAAGAATAAGAAAATGATCGGCGATGAATCTGACGTGTCGAAGTCAGACAAGCCACCTTCAGGCGATGAATCTGACAGATCAAAGTCAGACAAGCCATGTGCAGGCAATGATTCTGGTACGGTAAAGCCAGAAGAGCCGGTAGTTGAGGTAAAAACTGAGAATTCAGGTTTAACAATGGATGATGCAAATTTTCCACCATTGTTGAACGAGAATTCAAAAGCACCCAAGGACCGTCAGGCTTGGGTGAAACTGTTTAAATGAAAAACCTGACTTGCCGGAGCTCCCAAGTTGGTAATCGTGGAGCAGGAATCGGCATATTTCTTGAGAAATTCACTCTGGTGATATTTCGACTTCAAGTGGTAAATCAGGGACATTAAGTTGTACTTGATTTTCTACGAGTGATTGTTTTGAAAAATCGGAAAATGTTTAATCCTACAAATAGTTGAGAACAATGTGATGAAAACCCCATGTTTGTGAAACGACACACAAAACTGTTTTTCCGAAAAAAACCATTTTGATTAAAACAAACTTAAGTGTTTTGAAATCATAATGGGAAAATAGTTTGTTGTCAGGGGAAGTTCTGATTGTTTATGCCAAGTGGATGGAGAATTGAAGTGATTCTCATCAGTGTGTCAGTTTATTCTGTACAGTGTGTTTTCAAATTTTCTCAGAAAATCAAAATTGAAACATATTTTGATTTTAGGGGGAGAAAAATTTTAAAAAAATTAGAAAATTTGAAAAAATCAAAAACATTGAAAAAGCAAAAATGAGTTTTGGTGTATAAAAGAGGAAATGATAATACATCAGTAGACGATCACAGCATGCTAAAGAAATGAAATGTCAAATGTGATAAACGGTTTCACTGATGATGTGTCAGTAGGTTTTTGCACATTTAGTAGATTGTGACGAGATATAAACCTAAATTCAAACTTGCTTATATCGTGGGTAACATCTCTCGGATATATGGGTAACCCCCGAAATCTCGTTTGAAAGATTCCTTTTTCTGATATACTAGGTCTTTATACTCAATGATGTCTGGGGTATTATTCCAGGACTTCTGCTGAACGGTAGTTCTGACCTAGTCCCCGAATAATACTTTTCGCAAATGCTTGAAACATAGCATCACCCTCAGCATATATGATAAGACAATAAAATTGCTTAGCAATGCTGTTGTAAAAAAAAGATCCTCTAAAGGGGACACACCCACAAGTTGAGTCATGATCTCTCTGCTGAACGATGGTTCTGACCTGAGCTCTCATGATTCTTCATAATTTATTAACCCCTTACAGATATCATTTGTGTTATAATTGCCTGTAAGACTGAATATTGGGATCTGGATACGGGAGTATATTCTGAGGTGGGACACGCGATTAAGTTTAAGTATCTAAGACATTAAACTCATATCTCGAAGCAATTGAACTTTGTGTGAAAATTTAAGTGGACCAGTATACTGACAATCAAGGTGAATCGTTTAGAACTTAAAATGATTAAAGCTTAACGGTGCTTGTGATGTGTTTCAAAACTGATATGATCCTCTTTCACAATCTCACAAAAATATGTTTGTACATATTTCATTTCTGCATTTAATTTCTGTTATTGCATTTATGTTTTATATTTTTTTAAAAAACCAAAAAGATTTTTGACAACTGATGTTGAAAAGCTGATATTCAAAATCTTAAAGGCTAAACATGATGAATAGTTGGGTTGGTTAAATGGTTTGAAATGTTTAAAATGATTCATTAAGTTGAATCAGAATTTGGAATGTTTCAATTTTTAAATCAATTTTAAATGAAAATGGTTCTCAAATGTTTAGTTGAATCACAATTATGTTTGTTATAATAGTATGTTTGAGATGTGTAGGTTTCTGATTCTGTTGCTACGGAAAGCCAGGCGTTGATCCTAAAAGCACGGAAGCTTGACGAAAGGGGGAGCCTGAAGAGACTACCGTAAGGGGGAGCTGAAGTTGAAGACATATCCACCGGGATTCTGTTCGAGCAAGAGGGAGTCTGTGTTTGCTGAAGACGTTAAATCTTAAAGAAGATTTAAGAGAGAGAGAGAAAGACAAGTCGCTACGAGTTTAATTACAGATTGACTGCGGCAATATCCAAGGGGGAGTTTGTTGATGCATTAATGTCTATTGCCTTCGTCAATGCAAGCCGTAGCGAGAAACCGAAGAAAAGTTCAAGTCATTGTGAAGACCCGAAGACCAAGACTGAAGACTGCGGCTGTATCCAAGGGGGAGTTTGTTAGTGCATGAATGTCTAAAGCCTACGTCTTAGTCTTAGTCAAGCTTGTATAGGGTCTAGAGGTCGGAAATGTCATTTATGTATAGTATAGGGGGCTGTTTGTAAATGTTATGTTTTTATGATTTGATTCCGCTCCTAATGACATTGTGTCATTTGGAGTGGAATCAGAAGGTTGTGATTCCACCCGTAATGACATGGTGTCATTAGGAATGGAATCAGATTCCACCCCAAATGACATGGTGTCATAAGGAGTGGAATCAGCCTCCCTATATATAGTGGTGTTAGTTTCTCATTTGGTATCGATTTGTCAAGTTGTATACCGTTATGCTGCCGGATTTTTGAGCAACCAATTAATGAGAAACAGTGTTTAAAGTGATATTCTTCTATTTTCTACTCCATTCTCTTTGATTCAAGCTGTTTACGTGTTTCCGCCACATAAACAGTGGTATTTGGTTTTGATTGACTCACTAGATCGGTCAAATCGATCCTACAGTTGAGAATCAACTTAAGCGTAATTTGGATGCCGTCTATGATGTGGATTTATGTTCTTCGCAGTCGTCAACTAAACCCCGTAAGAGTGATGGTGATAAAGATGAAGATTCGAATGTGAATGCGGGGCTTTTGAAGCCAAAGATTGAAAAGTAGTGTGCCGAATCTAATAGTCATCTCAGTATTTTACAAAACTTTTCTATGTTTTTTTGTTTTTAATCATATTCAGAACATTTTATGGTTTTACTTGATGTTGGTTTTTGACCCACTATGTTATGTGGTTTATCTTTGTTAACTTTATATTAATAAGAGATGACATTATTAATCAGATGTTTCGTATGTACGTGTATTTCTATTTAATTTATGTTGTCTTTTTTTTTTCTATGCTATAACATGATCTTACTTTTTTAACGACTATGTATTATGTTTTATGTTTATTGTGGTTTTCCAATGTTATATCAATTGTAGATAATATTATTAATCAGTGTATTGTGGTATGTCCTCATAACATTCTTATAATATTAAAGTTTGATTTAAAATCTTAATCCGTTTCCATTTTTCAAAAAAAAAAAAAAAAATAAGCATAATATTTATATTAAAGTTGTAATGTTGGAATATTGTTATATAAACCAATTTTATATTTGGTAAATAGTAAAATATATGATCTTTTCAATCTTGAAATTAATCATAATATTTATATTAAAGTTGGAATGTTGGAAAGTCATTTATATATAGTAAGTTTTTTCGGTTTTTTAAATTTAAATTAAAAAATATTATTTAAAGTGTTGACTTTCCAATATTAATGTTGGATCGTGTTCGTGACCCTAAAAGTCAGTTAAGGCAGTTCATCTTCGTTTACAAAGGCGGAATCAGAGTAAACAAAGTTACAACAGCTTGTTCCTTTCAATTTCTTTCTATTACTGATTTCCTGAGTCTTTTACAATGATTCTGATGAAATTTTGGCAGCACCTCGACTCACACACACATACATGTCCGTTTCAAATGAACCTACACAACACCTATATATACTAGTTGCCCTTCCGTTTGAAGGTGACACAGCCTGCTTCAAACGGAACACTCCTCAAACGGACAAGCTTCTTCAAACGGACAGGACATGCTTCAAACGGACAGGTCATCCTCAAACGGACAGGTCATCCTCAAACGGACTGACTTTCTAAACCATGACCAAAACCTAACTTAATCACTATTGTGCACTCATTTAACCTATCTAGACATAAGACTCTATAAGACGTAGTCAGCAGACATTCAGTGCACCAACAGACTCCCCCTTGGATGTTGACGAAGTCTTTGGCTTCGAGTCTTTAGTCTTTGTCTCTTTCCAAATTTGTCTAACAATGCAAGCATCCTATCAATCTTTATCTTCTTTGATCAGCTTCTATCTTCAAATGTTATACCAGGATCTATCTCTGGCTCTCTCTTTCTTCAGGCTCCCCCTTTCGTCAAGCTTCCGTGCTTTAGGGATCGTCACCTTGCTTTTCGGTTTACAAACTCCCCCTTGCTTTGAGCTTGTCTTCAGACTCCCCCTTAGACTCAGCTTCTGAGATCGTAGTCTGGACTTTTACCTGCAATCACTCATACATTCATAAGTAACAACATTTTAGACTACCAGGAATAGTAACCTGGCAATTCAATCTTCTCTAAATCACTTCTCATTAATTTGGCAGTTTCATCGAATCGGATCGAAAACTAGCTCTATAACAATATAAGCAACCAAATCCCCCACAGTTAATCATCCAAGTCCAACTTAATGACCTTGGAGATATCACAAACTGTTTTGATTTTTGATTTTAATTCAAGTTTCAATTTAATGAACTTGTTTTATTTTCAGAAATACAATCAGCTTACTTAGATTTTGAAACTCGGCACTCAGACATCGGTTGTCGAAAATAAAGCAGAATCAAAAATCTTTTTGTATTTTCTGAAAAAATAAAGCAATAAAGAAATATGTACAAACATATTCATAGGCACTATTTTTGTTTGAGTTTGCTTTAGAGGATCATATCAGTTTCTGACAAGTTACAAGTACCGTTGAGCTTAGTTACACATTAAGAATTAAACAATTCACTTAGATTGTCGATATACTTATCCACTTAAATTTTCACACAAAGTTCAACTGATTCAGGATACGAATTAGGTGTTTTAAGAACTTAAACTCATTCATGTGTCCCACCTCTTGAATATACTCCCGTATCCAGATCCCAATATTCAGTCTTACAGGTGAGTATACCTAGATGATATTTGTAAGGGGTTAGATGCGAGGGCCGTGAGAGCTCAGGTCGATACTTCCGTATACGCAGAGAGAAGACGGCTTAAACTTTTGGTGTGTCCCCTTTAGAGGATCTTTTTTACAACAGCAATGACTATCAATTTTATTGTTTCATCAATTTGCTGAGGGTGAAGCTATTTTTCAAGCAATGCAGAAAGTATTCTCCGGGGACTAGGCCATTGCTTCCGCAAGATTAGAAGTCCCGAGATAATACCCCAGATATCACTAAGCATAAAGACCTAGTATCTCAGAAAGAGGGATCCTTCAAACGAGATTTCAGGGGTTACCTATATATCCAAGTAGTGTTCCCCACAAAATAAGAAAGTTTGAATTTAGATTTATATCCCGAAAAAGTTTACTAAATGTATAAAAACCTATCGGCATATCATCAGTGAGACTGTTTAACACTATTTAATCATTACATTTCTTTAGCATACTGTAACTGTCTACTGATGTACTATCATTTCCTCTTTTTACACAAAAACTCAATTTTTGAATTTTATCATGTTTTTGGCTTTTTCAAATTTTCTAATGTTTTTGTATTTTCTGACAAATTTTCTCCCCCTAAAATGCAAAACCATTTAAAGAAAAATTTGACAACCAACACTGATAGCTTTGTCTCGCCATCCATTTTCTGCTAACTATGCTCTGTTTTGCAGAAAAACTAATATAAAGTACCCCCATGATTTACAACCCATTGATTTTCGACAGTTTGAAAACCGTTTTTCAATCTTGTGAAAGTAATCATGTTTGTTCAGCCATGAGGGTTTCGGCGTATTCAAGCAACACATTTTTTTTATATATGTATAGAAAACAATAAACTCCCTGTTCAACCAAACCAGGGTTCAGCAACCTCTTCCTGTGCCAGGCTGCCCCAACTTTCATTCTCACAATCTTCAGTTTTGGTAAGCACCTGCACATTCAAAGCATTCAATTACATGAACAATTTAGCCCAGGTCTGTTGGACCTTAGGAATTTCTACACAATATTCATCATGTAGTTTCGGAAAATCTTTCTCATCAAAAACTTTTTCAATTTTAACTTCAACTTTTTCATCTTTTACCAAAATTACTTGTTTCTTAGCACTCCATTTTTTACCTTTCGGAGTACCTCTTTTGTAAAAATGTGATTCTTTTTGAACATTTTGTTTTTGAACAACTTTTGGTTTCCAAAACTCTTTGGGTTTTGTCATATCAACAGTTGTTTTCCAACTTTGAGTTGTTCTCAATTTGGGTGTGTGAAAAATCTGTGTTTGTCTAGAATCAGACCTAGTCTGTTTTGGTTTCCAAATTTGATTTGAAGCAAACTTGTTTGTGTTGTACCTCCAAGTTTGTTTTGAATCAAATCTGGATGACCTTTGTTTCACACCCTCAGATTTTTGTTTCTCAAAATTTTCAGGCTTCTTTTTGTCAACATCCACAGGTTTCAGATTCGGACACTTTCGTGCAAGATGTCCAATTTGATCACACTTGAAACATGTTCTCTTGGACACATCTTTGACCTGTGGTTGTTGCTTTTTCTTTTCAGCACACAACTCTTCATTAGACCGTTGTCTAAATTTGAGTTTTCCTCTTCTTCAAAACTTTTTCCTTGAACAAAACTCATTTTTGCCTGAAAATTCGGCATTTCATTTCTTTTACAACTTTGTTTCTTCTTATAACCCAACCCAGCCTTCATGTTTTTCTTTTTAAAACCAGGTTTGTTATAAAAAGTTTTACGACCTTTACCAGCAAACTTTGAAATTTCTGATTTTTCAATCTCAACCATTTTGAAAACTTTATCAACCTTTTCTGAAATCACATTCTGAATCGGGAATACAACATCGAAGAATAATTTGTCTGATCCAATCATGGTGTAAACCAATCCTTTTGAATCATTATTCAAATTTTTCTCGGATTTTGTCTGTTTGAGATAACCATCATGAAAATTTCCCTCATTTCCATCATGTGATTCAGACTTACCTTTGTTTGACTCATCTTTCAGAACGCTTTCAACAACCTTACTTACCACCTCTGAATCATTAGCTTCATCAGATTTGGAGTAAGTCACATCGATACTTTCAGGTAATTGGTCAACAATATTCAGTCCTTTTGCCACCTTTTCCTCATCATAAAAAGTATAATTGTTTCTCAATGGTGGTGGTACCTGATGAAATTCTGAACCAATACCTTTTTTGTTCTTGTCAGTATCTTTGTCATCTGGTGTGATGTTGAAAATGCGTTCGAGAATGTACGAAGAGTTATGATAACTTTGAAGTTTGGTAACAACCTTTTCTTTTTCAGCCAAAATTTGTTTAAGATTAGCAATTTCATCAACACATTTTTTTAATTCAAGTTGCTTTTCTTTAAACTGTCTCTCATACATTTCTTTAGTGACTAAAGTTTCAGATAATCTTTGATCAAAACATTTGACTTGGCTCTTCAAAGTATCATAAGCCTCTTGTACTCTCTGACTCGACCACTTTAAAGAATCATACTCTTTTTGAAAATCTTGAATTTTAGTTTCTTTTTCAACACAATTAACACATTTTGCAGAACACAGTTGTCTATAAACATCATTATCCTTTTCAAGACCTTGACATTTCTGTGTCAATTTTTCAACTTTTAGTTTCAAAATTTCTTCTTTTTCAATCATATCTTTACATTTTGTTGTGAAACCATTTTCAAGTTTGCTTAATTCATTATCTTTTGTTTTTATCAATTCATCTTTTTCAATACAGGCTTTGCACATTTCTATGCAATTCCTGCATTTGTTCTCATTTTTATCAACAATTTAAATATTTGATAGATCAGAAGATTCACTTACTTCAATCTCTTTCAGCATCGGTTTTTCTGTTTCAACTTTCTGATCTTCCTCATTCTTCTCTTCTTCTACTTGTTGTTCTTCCTCCTTCTTCTCTTCTTCTTCAGCAGCAAGCTTTGCAGTAATCTTCACTTCCTCTACCATCTTTTTCAACTCTTCTTATTTTCTCTTCTTCATTTCTACCACCTTTGGTAGACTCGCTTCGCAAACTTCTTTGATTTTGTTCATTAAATCTGGCCAATATTCTTTTTCAGATAACCTTCTTGTGTTGAAAGTAGCCTGACTTGGAAGCAAATTTGTTATAGCTTCAAAATCCACCTTTGATGGGTCAACAACTGGATTACCCCGTGGATCCATGTAACATTCCAAATCATCATTCCATCTTTTGGCTCTCTGGGCTTCTTTGAATGGTTCAGTGAATTTTCCAATTTCCCATCTTGCATAATCTATTTTCCACCATTTATCAGGATCAACCTCAGCTACAAATGCATATCCAACTGCATCTTCTTCAGGTAGAACTTGACTCCAGTCATAACCTTCATCGTCATGAATAACTGCCAGAGCTCTTGAGTTTTCTTCAGGCTGCTTCAATCTGGGAGGTTCAGACTTGTTCTGATGATAGATTGCTTTCTTGTAATAATCTTCCTTGAACGGATTAACAGTATCATCTGCATAAGCATTCCTGCACTCACGTTTAAAGTGACCTTTCTGTTTGCATTTAAAGCATGTCACTTTGGATTTGTCAAAGCCTAACTTGGTAGACGGTCCACCAATAGATTGCCTTCCGGTAATTTCCATAAAACGTTGTGCCCTCCTCACTGCACTGGCCATACACCCCCTTATGTCGATCAGTTCCATCTCCTCAGGATCTATTTGATCGTAGTCTTCCTTAGTTAGGTTGGTGTTGCCTATCTTGCCTGCCACAAGGCTCTCATATGATTCAAGCACAGATGCTAAGAAGACCATCTGTTGCTTTGCAGACTCCTCATTGAAATTTTGAGTATTCTTCAAATCTACTATAATGTTGCATTGAAATACATTCTTTGATGCAGATTGACTCGATGTTGTTGAAAAAGATCCACTGTGAGGACTTTCATTGTTCACAGAGTTTGAACTTTCTGCAGAAAACGTTGTTCTTGGAGACCCAGCCTGTGGTAGATTTCCTCTGTAGTACAACTCCACATTCTGCTGATGAGCTGAGTTGTTGACTTTAGATCTCTTTATCTCCAACTCGTGACTTTCAAGTCTTTCGATCAGCAAATCCACAGTTAAATCTTCAGGCTTGATTGTGTTTTTCAGCATTAAGGCAAAGTATTGCCAATCTTGATCATTCGGCAATGAATCAAACAATTTATCCACCAGCTCCTCTTGAGTGTATGTGATTTTGTGTCTGGCCAGCTCCATCTTCAGATGTCCAAATCTCTCAATCATTTTACAAACCGATTCATTTTTCATACAGCCAAAAAGATCAAACTCTTTACGTAACAATTTCTTTTTTTTTTTTCACAATCTCATTACTTCCTACACACTTTCTCTCTAACGCTTCCCATAAACTCTTTGACGTTTTTTCTTGCTCAAGTAGCGAAATGATATCTTCTCTCACTGATTGTTTTATCAATGTAATCATTTTGTATTCAACTACAACATTTTTTATATCTATTTCTGTGAACTCTTTTTCGTCTATTAACTCTCCTCCTTCTTTCACTGGTTCTGAAGGGGTATGGTCCCAAATATCGCGTCAGCACGACCGCGAATGACCATTACCCTCATTAAAAACCCCCAACAGCAATTAACTATCCAGTGTCCGCGTAGACACACGCGAACACTGTGGTCCAATCTGTCCATTGATGAGAAGACTTACCTTAAGGACGGAAACTAATGTTACGCATAGCGATGCGGCCTCGCACCGCATCCTATGAACATTTTCGTCACGACAAGGGATCTGGACAACAGTAACAGTCACTCAACAAGCGATGCGGCGCAACACCGCATCCCTTGCAAATCATGGATGGAACAACCAATGCGGGAACAACATCTATGACCGCAAGCAGCGATGCGGCTTGGCACCGCATCCTGCCTACAAGGCAAGTGGGTCTGACACCACAGTGCAAGTGGCACTGGGAACAGTCGCCTACTAGCCCACGTATGAACAACAGTCTGACACCACAGCCGGACGTGGCATCACCACAGCATCCGACAGGTCTGACACACCTGCAAATAGCTGTGCGATGTCAGACTTACTACTCAACTACCCTCCTTCACTCCTCGGCTATAAATACTCACCCCAAACCAGGTTTGAGGTATCACTTTCTAACTCTCTCAATACTACTACTATCATATTTTGCTTCCCAAGCAACTTACTGATTCTCACGCCGGAGAGTGGTAACAAGGAGCACCCCCCACCCCATCCTCCTTGTTACGAGTCACGGTTTGTTTCCTTTTGCAGGAAACCCACCACCAGACGATCCAGCCAACGATCCTCGGAAAGAAGGGATTAACCCTCTTGACGAGACCAGTGAGTTAACCCTACCCGGTTAACCATTGTTTCATCAGGTTCTGTATATCCATTTTTCAATTTTAACCAACTTTCAGGAGCAAATGCTTTTACCCAACCCTCAAATCGACTTTTCCACCAGTTATAATCTTCAATCTTCATTAACTTTGGTGGTTTCTGTTGACTTCCATACATATTCTCGTACTTCAAATTTTCTGAAATCTCTTTCGAATATTCTCTCATATCAGATCTTCTTTTTGTCGATTCTGAAGTGAACGCATTGTAGAATGTGTTGTAAAATTCTTCACCGCTGCTCGACATCTTCAAACACCTGAAATATTCAACAAATACTTAGAAAGTTCTTGGGTTTTTTAAAAATGACAGATTCAAACGAAATCTGTTCAAGTGGAATTGTTCAAACGGAAATGACTCTTCTCAAACGAAATATGTTATTCCGTTTGCGACAACACTAATCAAGTTTCAAACGAAACCACTTTCAAACTTTTAGACACTTTCAAACGGGAACCACTTTTAAAACTTTTAGACACTTTCAAACGGGAACCACTTTCAAACGGAAGCCAGTTTCAAACGGAAGCCAGTTTCAAACTTGAAGCCAGTTTCAAACGGAATCCAGTTTCAAACTTGAAGCCAGTTTCAAACGGAATGCAGTTTCAAACGGATGACGTCAGCATTTAACGAACATTTTCAAACGGAATGGATGTTTTCGATCAGTTTTAGGTCGAATTTTGGTTTCAAATTTTCAAGGATTAGTTAACAGTGTATTTCGTTTGATATGTGAAAGTTTCAGGCCATTTTAACCGTGACAACTAGTTCAAATCAGAAAAGAAAGGTAGAAGTGAGAGAATCCGAAGTAATCAAGCTGAATTTGGTATGAACTCCTCGTCCTGAGCTCTGATACCACTTGTTGGATCGTGTTCGTGACCCTAAAAGTCAGTTAAGGCAGTTCATCTTCGTTTACAAAGGCGGAATTAGAGTAAACAAAGTTACAACAGCTTGTTCCTTTCAATTTCTTTCTATTACTGATTTCCTGAGTCTTTTACAATGATTCTGATGAAATTTTGGCAGCACCTCGACTCACACACACATACATGTCCGTTTCAAATGAACCTACACAACACCTATATATACTAGTTGCCCTTCCGTTTGAAGGTGACACAGCCTGCTTCAAACGGAACACTCCTCAAACGGACAAGCTTCTTCAAACGGACAGGACATGCTTCAAACGGACAGGTCATCCTCAAACGGACAGGTCATCCTCAAACGGATTGACTTTCTAAACCATGACCAAAACCTAACTTAATCACTATTGTGCACTCATTTAACCTATCTAGAAATAAGACTCTATAAGACGTAGTCAGCAGACATTCATTGCACCAACAATTAAGAAATTAATCATTAATATTATAATGAATATACTTAAATGTTTACATTATTAATGTTTTCTTAAATACAAAAATTTCAACATATAAATTTCTTCATCTCATTTGTAGTTTTTAGTTCAACCACTACATCCCTTTCACTACAAGGGTATTGTAAGCCAGTTTGAACAATCGATTACTTTCTTATTCCAATAGCGTAATCCACAATGTATAAACGGTCAAAGCATGATTCCAATACTTTTGGAAATCAATCAAACCAGGAAAACACTTCAGGTTGTGATTTTTTATTTATCTTTCACATTGTTTATTTGTTTATATATAATAATATTTTTAATTATAATGTAATTCATTTCTCTTTATTACAATGATAGCCACTTCAAGAAATTTCAAGCGTAGATCTTCATGTATGTCCAATAATGCAGTTAATATAAACAACTCAACAGGTAACACTTATTGGATTATTATGATGTTAGTCTAATTTGTATATTTACAATAACTATCTACATATGCGATATTTATGTTATGTGTGTTTTGTTTAGATGTTGCGGCTGTTATCTCAAGAAGTCCTTTTTCAGACATTACCAATGGTATTGAACTACTCTCATTTACTAACTTAAGTTCCGAATATTTAAATACGAGTTCAAAATGTATATCGATTTTATAGTTGTCAATTGATTTGAAGGCCTAATCTATGTATTAAATATTAAATGTAATATATAAACTAAAACTAGAACAGGTAGATATTTATAAACACGGTTACATAGTAGTTGTCCAAACTACATAAAGATCGTAACCATCAAACATGTTAACCACATATAAAACAAGTTTTAACACTACATAAGTTACGCTAGCTATCTTCATTAGCCAAAACAACCATATCCTATGGTTCTATCCTGTTTCAAAGTTTCAAACATTACCACTAGCGGAAAACATTGGCAAGGAACAAAACACCAATATCTGGAAAGTACTGGAACTTGCAATGATCACCTTCTTTTATGTTGTTATCTTTTAGCCATTTCGCCCAGCCTTTGACAACGTACTTGATACTGTTTTTATTTGGCTCCGCCCTAACATCATGTTTTGTCTCCACATTCTGCCTGTTGGGGATCTTAACTTTCAAGGTTTCGTCAATTCCTGTCATCCGTGCTACGGCAACTGGTATGCGCTATAAGTTACAAAACATAGTAATAATTTCCATTAATGACGTCAAATATTAAAAAAAAACAAAACTTAACAAAATTATGTAAACATATTAGATGCCTATTAACATATAATTTTGTCCTAACTTACAAAGCGTTTGGTGTATGGCACAATTAATATCAGCGGACCAGTTTCATCATCATCATACTCCTCTGATTCAGCCGAAGAGTCTTCAGAATCCGATATGACCACAACATCGTTTTCAGCTCCAGCCATTCTAAGAAACATTTAAAAGGTTGACCCATTTTAAATAAAACATAGACTCATGACATATAATGCAATCTTTTTGTTGTAGTTTAAAGGAATGTTACTTGACTAACTTTCATTGACTACACACAGTTTAAAACCATAACAAGTAAGCCTAACAAACTTTGTTGTTGCATTTCATCTTAACCAATAAATGGATAGACGAAAAACATAACAAGTAATATTCATTGACTACACACAATTTAAAAACAAACAAGTAAGCCTAATAAACTTTGTTGTTGCATTTCATCTTAAAAACATAAATGGATAGTCGAAAACAAGTTAACTTTACAACCTAATCGTATAAAACACCTCATTATTATTTGGTTTTTTACTTTAACATAATTATTCTTTCGTTAAGTACAACATTTTTCATATAGTCATTTGTTCGAAGACCTGGTGTGCATCCTATACTTAACGTCTTCGAGCATGTCAGTGTATTCAAATCACTACCTAAATCTGTTTTTTTCATACCCGAAAACATGTATGCAGTAAATACACTAAGAACATCATTTATGTTACCTAACTGAATGAAGGTAAATCTGTCAACAAAACAAGTTAACAGTTGCATTACTGTATACAGATTTTCATTTTCATTAAATAAATCCAAGCAAGACATGGCAGATGAACATTAACATTGAAAAAAAGGAATTTTTTTACCTGATTTTGGTAAACTTATGAATCGTATGATGCACAAATTCGGAATGCAGATGAGAGCAATGTTGAAACCCTTATTGAAACTAAATGAAATTATCATCTGATTCAATGGTCGATATAAAGGTGATGAAGTATGATGGACAAGCAATTAGTGAATCTTGACTATTTGATACACCTTTCACTGTCACAAAAGGGTTTTCATCACAAGAATCCATGCAATCAGATTGATTGTTAGCCGCATATGTGTCCATCTTGGTTTATTTTTTTATTTATATATTCTTATTTATTTATATAGATCTTTTAGTATCAATATTTACAATTAAGTTATTATTTGTTTACCTAACTTACATAGATCAAATATCTTAGCATATTTATAGTAACACCCCGTGTTTTCACGAGTGAAAGTCAAAGTCAAGGTCAAAGTCAACGACCGATTTCGCGCGACTTGACTCGTAGAAATGTTTTTATTTTATTTATATTATGTGGAGTAAGTGTCGTTCATCACAATAATCGAATCACATTAATCGTATTCCAATCGACTCGCGACTGTGAATGATAGGAAGTAACAATGCGATAAAGTTAATCAAGCTATGCTAATCGAATCGACATCAAATCGTAACTCGAACTGTGTATTTTACTTGTTGTTTATACGTGTGTGTGTGCCTTACGTGTTACCTGTGCATGTTTATTTTTATGTTATGTTGTGATAATCAAGCGAACTCAATCGAACTCGAAGTCTAACTCGAATGTAAACGAACCCGAACCCGAATTCCGAGTCGAACCATATAAGAAGTAGTTGGGACTGAAAATAATTTGACTAGGAAACCCTATCGAATCGTTCGAAAACCGAAGCCGAAGCAACATCGCACCGAACGCACCAAATCAGGCGGCATCTGCACGGATGGTCAATCCGCACGGATGACCAATCCGGGCGGATAGCCTATCCGGGTACGTGCCATCCGCACGGCTCACCCTTTCCCTTTTTGGCATCCTATAAATACACGGGTCACTATCCAACTTTTCCACTTTTGGCAAGTGACGTCCGAACCGCACGCATTCTTCACCTTTTCTCAGATTTCTCTCAATCCAGGTAAGATCTTGCACTAATTCTTGTACATCTTTGATCACTACACAATTCTACACCTTTCTATCTTTCAAATCTCAACTTTTAACCATGAAATCATCAAGATTTGAGGTATTCTCGGGTGACGTCATCATGAAGTTCTTATGAACTTCAAGCTTGACCTCATTCCACCAAGAATAACTCAGATCTGAACGATTTCCATAAGATTTCACAACAACTTCACCTAAATCTAACCTTTTCTAAGGATAAAAGGGTTGCAAGAAATAAACCTAAGTTCTCTCCTTCTTTTACCCTTAAGATCGGTACGAATCTGATCGGTTCTAGTCTCTACTCGATAATAGTGATGCACTAGTCCAGATCTGGAGTCCTACCGCAAGACACCTGATTTCGGGGTCAACCGGAATGACCGTTCTAAGTCGTCGACAGGCCAAGTTAGGGTGGTTCCTGAACGGCCTAGTCACGCGGGTGGAAATACAATTCCAAGTGGTTGCCACGTAATCAGAACGTCTCGATAAACGACAACAGAAACCAAGAGTACACGAATGGAACAATCAGACCAGAGACTGTCCGCACGAACCAGTCATCCGCACGGACAGGCTATACGGACGGGTTGTCACCCGGACGAGCTACCCTTGGGACCCACTTTCAAAACAAGGTTTGAGTATCGACGAATGGGCGATCCGTACGGATGGCCTCTGAATGGATTACTCTTCGGATCATGAGATACTAAGGCCTTAAAACAAATTCAAACAATGTTCATCCGCACGGCCAAGCTGTGCGCACGGACAGACTATCCGGACGGATTGTCTTATCCGCACGCACCGCTACCCGCACGGATTACTACTATCCGCACGGATTACCATCCGGGCGGATTACCTAATCCACTTAGTGATTCAGCCTTAAGGACGTTGTCCGCACGGACTGCCATCCGGACCGATTGTTGTCCGCGCGACCGGCTTGAAAGGTAGAGACGCTTAAATGTTTTCTAAATGCTACAACGAAAACTTCAAAGCACAAGCCATCATACACAAACACATCCTCAACTTAGGAAGAAACAATCCACTTGAACGTTTATCCGCACGAACAACTTGTCCGTACGGATAAGCAATCCGCACGCACGACTAATCCGCACGGATTACCATCCGCACGGACAGCTCGCGCGCACGGATAGCTTATCCGGATGGGTCACCATCCGCACGGATAGTTCACCCGCACGGATGACTTCCTACCCACTCGTACTTTGTACTGTTTTGCGTGCCACTTATCATTATGTTATCGAATCTATTCAGGCTAACCGTACTCGCTAAAAAGCGCTCCCTTCAATCCATAATCGCTGTGAGTATACTCGAACCCTTTTTGCGTTTAGCACTTTTGGGTGTTACATACGTTACGAATATATTCAAACTACAACTATCACACTACTCAAGCTATTTTAACGCTAAACCATTAATGCATGTTATACGTGGCTTATGAATGCTTGTTTGTTATGTTTACACATGGAATGCTGTCTACCTGCCTTAGCAACGATAGTACTATAGTTTGGACTCAGCACCCGTTCACACGGGGGTTGTTAAGGATCTTTTACTTGCATGGATTACGGTGGTAATCATGTATTGCGAACTGCCTCGGGCAGTCAACCCGCAGTCATTGGTATCGATGGATCTATGTCGATAACTAACGTGCTTCATTTCACTATATGTACGTGCTGGTTATGCGTAAACGAATTCGAACTCTATATGTTATTATCAAACTTGTATGCTCACCTTTACATTATATGTATTGACTTTATTTTAACGTATGTGACAGGTGCTTAGGAAGTTTACATGCTTAGCACGCTGTGAACTTGAGGCTAGGAAAGGTCTAGGACGCTTGCTGCACTGTGATGAAATCCAAGCTAGGAAAAAGAGTCCTAGAAACCAACGAATAAATTGTTATGTTTAAATCTGAGTTGTCGAAACAGAATCTTTGTTTAGTTTTTGTCTGTAATAACTTGGTTGCTATTTGAGACATGGTATGGGACATGTTAACTTAAATTAAATGGTAATGATAGTTGTTATGGAAACTTCTGGACAATTTGTTTCGCTCAGTGCCGCGCCCTGATGATTCCGCCATCGGTTGGGGTGTGACAGATTGGTATCAGAGCCATAACTATAGGGAATTAGGCAAGACTCGACCTAGTCCGGGTCGAAGTCTTAGAGACCTAGACTATAGTTAAGAACCAACAGACCAACTCACGCGTATGCGTAAACTCGCCACTATCATTCGCTCTTTTCTATCACTGCACTCGAATTTTCAAGTTGTGAACAGGTAATGAGGCCGAGAATAGGTGTGAAAACCGCAAACTCTCGACTGAAGTTGCCTAATCAGCTTGCGTTTTATCTACAAACGAGGAGAATCATACCAAATTAGGAGTGAAATCCATATTTTGATGAATAATCTCCTCAATTTTATTAAGAGCAAGGACGAAGTGGTAAGATAGGGGTGACACCCTAACCTTGACGACTTGTCCTGCTTTTATACAAAACTCTCACCAAAGTTTTGATGGACTCCAACGATCCAAAGACACAATATAACCGATGGGAATTGCGCCAACGCCCAAGAATCAAGGCAAAGGCATAGTCCTGAAGGTAATTGTGCACACAGGATCCTTGTGAATAGTCGAACCATTTTGGTTAGTCGAAGTCTAAATAGCCGCAGACGATCTATTCTCGATTTTATGTGTTTCAAATTTTCGTCGCTTTTATGTGAATTACGTGTTTTATGCTTATTTGATAATGTTTTGGAGAAACTACTGCTTTCGATCTAATGCCTTTTTGCTTTTGCTACCCTCACAACACGCTACACATCGCTAACAAATCACTGAATCAGGGACGACTTTATGCTACCGCGAACGCTTATACTACACTACTCGATATACTGAAACACGATCACTATTCACGAATAATCGCAGACTTTGAATAATAGATTTCTGTAATCTGACTGCCTCTTGTGTTGAAAATGTTCCTATGATTCCGTGCTTATGTGTTATGTGAATTATGTGCTCTGTGTGTCTATGTGATTTTGTGTAATTCGGTGATTTTGTGACTATATGCGTTTACATGGTACGTGTTACTGAGCTTTAGTAGTAGTAGACGTGTGAGGTGAGATTCGAATACAATGTGTTGAGTTCCATGGCGATGTCTATTGCAGACAATGTCGTCTGGATCCCGTCATGCACTCTCTCGTCAGGAAAAGAGGGACAAACGCCTTGCTTCCATAATTGCAAAGAGTGTAGCTAAGGCTGTGAGTGATGTTTACAAGAATGCCAGCAAATCATCCGAGGAATCGAGGACTGAAGGTCCTAAAGCTGTCGCAAGACCTTTCAGCTTTAAGCAATTCAAATCGTGTGGGCCGAAAGAGTTCACTGGCGAAGGAGGTCCGACTGCATTATTTCACTGGTTTGACTCTATCGAGGTTACTCTACGACAGAGCGGTTGCCCTGATGACCTCCGAAATCTAAATGCTACCGGCGTCTTTCAGTCCCGTGCTCTAGACTGGTGGACGGCCGAGAGAAACAAGAGAGGGAACGATGCAGCCTACGGTCTGTCGTGGGACGAACTCAAAGAAGTCATGCTGGAAGAATTCTGCCCTCCTCACGAGCGTCAAAAGCTGGAAGATGAATTTTGGCACATACATCAGAAGGATGGAGACAATGCTGGTCTCACTGCTCGTTTTAAACAGCTCAGCATTATCTGTCCCGATCAAGTCAAGACCCCGGAGATCACCATCAAGAAGTACATTCGAGCCTTGCCCGACTGCGTTGCTGATTTCGTGCAAGCGGCTAAGACTACCACGATCGAGGAAACCTACCTGCTAGCCGCTGAAATTAATGACAAAAGGGTTAAGGCTGGGGTATGGGATAAGACCTCCAAGCATCTGCATCAAGCCACCACTACTGCACCCACTGCTGAACCTACCTCATCAAGCGGCAAGAGAAAGAACAAGAGAAAAAGCAACTCCACCAACAAGAACTGTGCGATCACTGCTACACCAGTTCAAACCGTACCCGCTCAACAACGTCAAGTGGCAGCACCTGTGGCCAATGCACCGCCTGCGAAGCGTGCATATACTGGGCCGTACCCACTCTGCCCTACTTGCACCTATCATCACCCGACTGCTATCCAATGCCGTTTTTGTGCCCATTGCAACGTATACGGCCACTTTACTGCCAACTGCCGTATTCGCCAAGCTCCTGCCAATCAAGCTCTACTCGCTGCCCCACAGGGTCAACAAGCTCCTCCGGCACCCGCAGTCAAAGCCAGAGCATGCTTCACGTGTGGCGACCCGAATCATTTCACCAACATGTGCCCGAACAGGGTAGTGAAACAAGAACCGCAACAGCAACAACCACAGCAGCAACAGCAGCAGCAACAACAGGCCGCACGCGCCAGAACTTTCAATCTCAACGTGCGTCAAGCCCAGGCCGACAACAACGTGGTCAATGGTACGTTCCTTGTGAATGGTATTTATGCTTCATGTTTGTTTGATACTGGAGCCGATAATTGCTTTGTGTCGTTCGAATTTGAGAAACTCCTTAGTCGTAGACGTTCCAAACTCTCCTCGGCATTCGAAGTTGAAGTCGCTACTGGAAGAACCGTCGCTGTAAATTCCGTTATCCATGATTGTACTCTTGAACTCAACAATCACCTCTTCTCGATCGACCTTATTCCGATGCAACTCGGAAGCTTCGATGTCATAGTAGGCATGGACTTTCTTCGAGAAAACCATGCTGAAGTTGTGTGCTTTGACAAGATGATTCGTTTCTCGCTCGCAAACGGTGATTTATTATGCGTTTATGGTGATACTACTTCAAAGGGGCTCAAGCTTATGTCATGCCTACAAGCTAGCAAGTATCTCCGCAAGGAATACAGGGCTTTCTTGGCTCACGTTGTAGCAGCGGAGAAGGAAAAGAAAGAGAAGAAGGGAGTAAAAGACGTTCCCGTGGTTCGGGAATTCCCTCAAGTTTTTCCAGAGGACCTTCCCGGACTACCTCCAAAACGCGATATTGATTTTCGCATTGATCTCATTCCTGGAGCGAATCCTACCGCCAGAGCTCCTTATCGACTCGCACCGTCCGAAATGTGAGAACTCGCAACCCAACTCCAGGAATTACTTGAAAAAGGCTTCATTCGCCCGAGCACCTCTCCTTGGGGCGCACCAGTCCTTTTCGTCAAAAAGAAGGATGGGTCGTTCCGGATGTGCATCGACTACCGGGAGTTGAATAAGCTGACTATCAAGAACCGCTATCCTCTGCCTCGAATCGACGATTTGTTTGACCAGCTACAAGGCGCTACGTGTTTCTCGAAGATCGATCTACGTTCCGGATACCATCAGCTGCGTATACAAGAGGAGGATATACCCAAAACCGCATTTCGAACCCGTTACGGCCATTACGAATTCGTTGTCATGCCTTTTGGCCTAACCAACGCACCAACAGTTTTCATGGATCTAATGAATCGCGTGTGTAGGCCATATCTCGACCGTTTCGTCATCGTGTTCATCGACGATGTCTTGATCTATTCCAAGTCGAGAGCCGAACACGCGCAGCATCTACGTTTGGTTCTCGAGTTACTCCAGGGGAACCAACTCTACGCCAAATTCTCCAAGTGCGAATTTTGGTTGGGGGAGGTTCAGTTTCTGGGTCACATTGTGAATAGTCAGGGTATTCACGTCGATCCTGCGAAGATTGAAGCTGTCAAGAGCTGGGTTACGCCTAAGAATCCGTCTGAAGTCCGTTCTTTTCTCGGGCTAGCGGGCTATTATCGACGATTCATCCAAGGATTTTCGAAGATTGCTGTACCACTTACCTCTCTTACTCATAAGGACCAGCCTTTTGTTTGGGGAACCAAGCAAGAGTCTGCCTTTCGAACCCTCAAACACATGCTTTGCAATGCTCCTGTTCTCACACTACCCGACGGAAACAATGATTTCATTGTCTACTGTGATGCTTCCAACCTCGGTCTTGGTTGTGTTCTCATGCAACGGGACAAGGTCATAGCTTACGCATCTCGACAGCTCAAAATCCACGAGAAGAACTATACAACCCACGATCTCGAGCTAGGCGCGGTTGTTTTTGCATTAAAGATTTGGCGACACTACCTGTATGGTACTAAGTGTACGATCTTCACCGATCATAGGAGCCTACAACACATCTTTAATCAGAGGGAACTGAATATGCGTCAACGCCGATGGGTAGAACTTCTCAATGATTACGACTGTGAGATTCGTTATCACCCAGGCAAAGCAAATGTTGTTGCCGACGCACTTAGCAGACGGAGCTATCTGCTTAGCACCCGAAATGTTCAAGCCCAGCACAACCTCGAAGCTCTCATCCGCGACGCCCAGCATGCATGTTTCAACGAACGCACTCTGAAGAAAGAAAGAATCTACCACGATGGAGCCCAGCTTGTGAGCAAGTCGAATGGGATATTCCACTTTTTAGACCGAATTTGGATTCCCAAGCGAAACGACTTGCGACAGATTATCATGGATGAAGCCCACAAATCCCGATACTCTATCCATTCCGGTGCTGACAAAATGTACCACGATCTTCGCTATAGGTACTGGTGGCCGGGCATGAAACGGGATATCGCTCTCTACGTCGGAAAATGCCTAACCTGTGCTAGAATCAAGGCTGAACATCAACGACCCTCTGGCTTACTCGAACAACCACCAATTCCTATGTGGAAATGGGAGAGGATAGCCATGGATTTCGTAACCAAGCTTCCAACTACGTCGTCAGGTCACGACAACATTTGGGTTGTTATTGACCATTTGACTAAATCAGCTCACTTTCTGCCAATACGAGAAGACTACAAGGTAGAACGATTAGCCCGAATCTACACCGACGAGATCATTTGTCGACATGGGACGCCTCGTGACATCATCTCTGATCGTGATGCTCGGTTTACTTCACGATTGTGGGAAACACTCCAAGCGGCACTCGGTACAACGCTTAATCTAAGTACTGCGTTCCACCCACAAACCGACGGTCAGACTGAAAGAACGATTCATACTCTTGAAGACATGCTTCGTTCGTGTGTTCTAGACTTCGGAGGTAATTGGGATAGACACCTTCCGTTAGTCGAATTCTCGTATAACAACAGCTACCAGGCTAGCATCCAGATGGCACCTTTCGAGGCCTTATACGGAAGAAGATGTCGATCGCCTATTGTGTGGCACGAGATCGGTCACTCGCAACTAACCGGTCCGGAGCTGCTACAAGAAACGACAGACAAAATTTTCCAAATTCGAGACAACCTAGCGAAAGCTCGGGATCGACAGAAAGTTTACGCCGATAAAAAGCGCAAGCCCCGTGAATATGGCGTTGGTGACTACGTACTCCTAAAGGTATCACCTTGGAAGGGTGTAGTCCGATTCGGCAAAAAGGGAAAACTCGCGCCTCGATATGTGGGACCTTTTAAGATTCTGGAAAGGATCAGAAAAGTCGCCTACAGACTCGAATTACCGGAGGAACTTAGCAATGTCCATCCGACTTTCCACGTGTCAAACCTCCGAAAGTGCATCGCCGACCACGATCTACATGTCTCTCTAGATGATCTACAAGTGAACGAAACATTACACTTCGTGGAGAAGCCTGTCGAAATCATGGACCGCCAAACCAAGGAACTCAGGCGCTCACGCATTCCTATTGTGAAAGTCCGATGGGAAGGCAAACGAGGCGCGAAGTTCACTTGGGAACTCGAAAGCGACATGAAGGCAAAATATCCACAGTTGTTTAATTAAGAAATTTGTAGACTTATAGATCAAGTGTTTTCGCACAACATATCCAAGTTTTAGCAATTTCTATCCGTAAAAGTTGTTTAGTTTGACGATTTTCAGAGAAAAACGTGATGAATATGAAAGATGAAGAAATTGATCAAATCTGAGTGTGTTTAATCATCACAATCGATCACCTGTTCAGTACCACTTGTAGGATCGGTTTCGACTCCGTTACGATTATGTTTAGTCACACACGTTCATGGATTCCGCACGCCTTAGAGTCAACAATAGTTAACACGTATATGTTAACCGCACGGATGCCATCCGTACGGTGAACATCAACAGCAACATTCAACATTTTTTTCTAACAAAAAATTCGAATTTCACACAAACGACTTCGAGTTAAGATTTGAAACTTTATAGGCTTTTAGATCAGACAATTTTGCATAACATATCCAAAAGTCAGCAATTCTCACATGTGATCCACGGTTGGTTACGGCTTTCAGCTTAATTTCGGGACGAAATTCCCTAAACGAGGGGATGCTGTAACACCCCGTGTTTTCACGAGTGAAAGTCAAAGTCAAGGTCAAAGTCAACGACCGATTTCGCGCGACTTGACTCGTAGAAATGTTTTTATTTTATTTATATTATGTGGAGTAAGTGTCGTTCATCACAATAATCGAATCACATTAATCGTATTCCAATCGACTCGCGACTGTGAATGATAGGAAGTAAAAATGCGATAAAGTTAATCAAGCTATGCTAATCGAATCGACATCAAATCGTAACTCGAACTGTGTATTTTACTTGTTGTTTATACGTGTGTGTGTGCCTTACGTGTTACCTGTGCATGTTTATTTTTATGTTATGTTGTGATAATCAAGCGAACTCAATCGAACTCGAAGTCTAACTCGAATGTAAACGAACCCGAACCCGAATTCCGAGTCGAACCATATAAGAAGTAGTTGGGACTGAAAATAATTTGACTAGGAAACCCTATCGAATCGCTCGAAAACCGAAGCCGAAGCAACATCGCACTGAACGCACCAAATCAGGCGGCATCCGCACGGATGGCCAATCCGCACGGATTGCCAATCCGCACGGATTGCCAATCCGCACGGATTGCCAATCCGCACGGATTTCCAATCCGCACGGATTGCCAATCCGCACGGATGACCAATCCGGGCGGATAGCCTATCCGGGTACGTGCCATCCGCACGGCTCACCCTTTCCCTTTTTGGCATCCTATAAATACACGGGTCACTCTCCAACTTTTCCACTTTTGGCAAGTGACGTCCGAACCGCACGCATTCTTCACCTTTTCTCAGATTTCTCTCAATCCAGGTAAGATCTTGCACTAATTCTTGTACATCTTTGATCACTACACAATTCTACACCTTTCTATCTTTCAAATCTCAACTTTTAACCATGAAATCATCAAGATTTGAGGTATTCTCGGGTGACGTCATCATGAAGTTCTTATGAACTTCAAGCTTAACCTCATTCCACCAAGAATAACTCAGATCTAAACGATTTCCATAAGATTTCACAACAACTTCACCTAAATCTAACCTTTTCTAAGGATAAAAGGGTTGCAAGAAATAAACCTAAGTTCTCTCCTTCTTTTACCCTTAAGATCGGTACGAATCTGATCGGTTCTAGTCTCTACTCGATAATAGTGATGCACTAGTCCAGATCTGGAGTCCTACCGCAAGACACCTGATTTCGGGGTCATCCGGAATGACCGTTCTAAGTCGCCGACAGGCCAAGTTAGGGTGGTTCCTGAACGGCCTAGTCACGCGGGTGGAAATACAATTCCAAGTGGTTGCCACGTAATCAGAACGTCTTGATAAACGACAACAGAAACCAAGAGTAGACGAACGGAACAATCAGACCAGAGACTGTCCGCACGGACCAGTCGTCCGCACGGACAAGCTGTCCGCACGGACAAGCTGTGCGCACGGACAGGCTATACGGACGGGTTGTCACCCGGACGAGCTACCCTTGGGACCCACTTTCAAAACAAGGTTTGAGTATCGACGAATGGGCGATCCGTACGGACGGCCTCTGAATGGATTACTCTTCGGATCATGAGATACTAAGGCCTTAAAACAAATTCAAACAATGGTCATCCGCACGGCCAAGCTGTGCGCACGGACAGACTATCCGGACGAATTGTCTTATCCGCACGCACCGCTACCCGCACGGATTACTACTATCCGCACGGATTACCATCCGGGCGGATTACCTAATCCACTTAGTGATTCAGCCTTAAGGACGTTGTCCGCACGGACTGCCATCCGGACCGATTGTTGTCCGCGCGACCGGCTTGAAAGGTAGAGACGCTTAAATGTTTTCTAAATGCTACAACGAAAACTTCAAAGCACAAGCCATCATACACAAACACATCCTCAACTTAGGAAGAAACAATCCACTTGAACGTTTATCCGCACGAACAACTTGTCCGTACGGATAAGCAATCCGCACGCACGACTAATCCGCACGGATTACCATCCGCACGGACAGCTCGCGCGC